>JAJIBD010002095.1:0-309411 GCA_021461705.1 Cryptotis parvus | reverse complement strand
AAACCTTTCAACTTAGCTGGAAAAATAATTTCTTGCTGTACATTAATGACAACAAAAGATAAAAAGTTAAAAATGTTAAAGATATATTGCTTAGTTGGTGAAGCATGAGGATGACATAAAACCAACAGATGCTAAGATTCCTTTTAGAATAGATGACTTAATTTGGGAACTAAGATAAAAAGATAGATCACACACATACCCAGCTATCCTAAGTATATTTATGCCTTCTTTCCAAGAATGAGCCCAATGAGTGAAGTTAAGTGTTAAGTGTTAAATAAAACTAAAAATTAAGAACTACTCCTATATAAGAATTATACAGAATCTACAATAAAAGTATAAACAAAATACGAGTAAATATAGAAGACTCTTCTCTGATACATTACAAAGCCCTTCATAGGTAAAATGTGTCATCTTTTAGATTTTGGTTTGGGTCATGCAAACTATTTGTGCTTTTTAGAAGGTTCACGAAGGGAAATTTCTAATAAATGTTGATTTTATCTGATAAATTGTATGTTTAGCTCTTGGAGGCGGAGTACTATTTTTGCATATATATAATATATATTTATGCAAGACATTATTGAGAACACTTTGCCATAGTGTTTACTGAATAATATTGTCATAAACTCTAATGATGGCTACATTTCCAGTCTGAACCAAACTGTGACAAAAGTATATGAATAAGGAAATTACCTAGGAAATAAACCAGATAATTTTTTCTCACAAGACTATATTAAAACATAAAATAAGTCAAAATCAAAAAATTGATTAACTTAAACTTTCTATATAATAAATTGAAATTATTCAATTTAAAAACCTTTTACTTCTGATATTGAGGAAATAAAATGTCATTTGAGAATTTAACAGCTTAAATCACTGGAGAAAGATCATAAGTAGGTAGTCTCAGAAATAAAAATTACATGATCTTAAATAAAGGACTTCATATAAAGCAGCATTAGTAATTCACACAAAAAATTTTTATTTTCTTGTCAGAACAAAACAAAATGAGAGGTAAAGTTTTTGGAGTAAAGATAGAAAACATTTACAATTTCCAAATCCAATATATATGTATATATGTATATATAATTTATAAAATAAATGTCATGCAAAGTATTTGCACTTAATTGTGTGCAAAAGGGTTGTAAGGTATTCAGCTTAGATGATGCAATATTAAATAAAATTGTTTTAAACAAAACTATAAATTCATGCTAATACTGAAATATGTGTTAGTTGAAACATGGTTAATCTCAATTCCAACTTTAAAATCCTTAAGTCTAGATGCAAAGTTATTATATTTCAGCATGACAACTTTGAAACTATACTTCTAGAGTGAAATTCTCCCTTAAGGACGTCATCTTCTGCATAACGAATATTTTTTCTCTGCCATTCAACTATTAGTAACCTCAAGTATATAACTACTTTTTTGGAAAACTGTTAAACATATTTGAATGTCTGGAACAGATATTTGACTCTTGCTTTTAGTTTAATGAAATGCTATAAATTAATAACTATTAGGACACAGTAAAAATATACATGGAACATAAACTTACCTTGCTTATCTTGAAAAAGTTAACAATCAGAATTAAATTGTTCTCAGGGAAAACTGAAATCCAAAGACGCTTTGACCTGATTTAAATAACTCTGCTGTCTCCGGTAGAATATCAGAGTTTTGTCTGTAAAGACTCTCTCTCTCTCTCTCTCTCTCTCTCTCTCTCTCTCTCTGCCTCCCTTTCATCTCCTCTTCCCTCCCCCTTCCTACCCTCCTTTTTCTCACATACACGGTTTGATTAAATTGCTACAGTGAAAGGTTTTTCATATAGTTTACTAGAGACCATAGAATAAAAAATCACTGAACATATGTTCTGTTTATCATTATATAAAGTTGCAAATAGCCTCACAGTTACAAAATAGGAATTAAAACCTCTAAAATGAAGCCACATTTGAATGAAATCAAATGCTGTTTACTGACATTAAATGTTATATAGCTTCTCTAATTTTGTCACCCCTTCATAGAGTTCATAGTAACAACATAATTTCCAGGTGTTTTAGATAGGACTCTTCCCACACCCTGATACCCATTTGGCACTTGTAATTTAACTGTAATAAACTGAAGCTTTCAAAAGGACTGTTATGAAGCATTCACGGGTTTCAACTGCTTTCACTGTTCCCTTAGCATCCCACCATTCTTCCATAGGTTGAAAGTTAGGACATAAATGTGAGGAGCCTTTAAAAGGGCCCACAAGAACCCCCACCCCTTACTTTTAACTTAGTCCTGTACTAAGTTCCTCCCCCATTTAGAGACTTCTTTTTCTTTGTCTTCTATTTTCCAATAAACTTTTCCAAAAAAAACGTTAGGACATAAAAAAAAATGGTAGAATGCAAAAAGAGAAGGGCATGGACTTTGTTGCGACTTTTTAACATATCATGCCTATGCAGTGCCCTAAGCCCATTTCTAATGATCCCTTATCATTCTTTGCTGCTGTCAGTGAGGTTCATACACATTTTGGGGAAGTGGGAGGCATGAGTTAAGCAGCAGTTAGTGTTAAACTATCACCACCTGCAAATGCCTTTTATCCACCCCAACAAAAAAGAGTTAAACCACAGTCCAAATCCTCTAAAACCTATGTTTTCTTTAATTCTTTACGGCCTTTTCATGACACCACATTGAGGGAGGAAAAACTGAGGCGTTAGTACCATTTGACCATGTAAGCATTTTTTTCCTATAGCTCTTCTGTCCAGAGTGATGTTAAGAGCATGACAAGGTGGTAGACTCATGTTACCTGGTGAACGCCAAATCAGCCTGGCTCATGCCCACCATCCAAGTATGTTATTAATACCATTTCCCATGTCAGTCTCCAAGATATTCTCGTTTGGAAGGTAAGCTATATGGTTACCATCAGTGTATAACAGTAGAGCAATACAAGTCAACTAAGACTCAACCTGTCTCCAAACAATTGCAAGTGATATTTGAGAATTCTAATTAGACTAATATAAACTGTAATGGCAGGGCTGGTGTGACAGCACAGTTGGGAAGGTGCTTAACCTGGCGGCTAACCCAGGTTCTATCCCTGACACTGCATATGGTCCCAGGAGCCCCCCAGGAGTGATTCCTCAACTCAGAGCCTATGTGGTCTCTAAAAAAATTTTTTTTTAATGGCAAAGGATTAAAGTCTATATAACTCAACAAAGTATTACCTAGGAACATCACAGAAAGTCACATATCTGAGTGCATATCTTGAAATGTATATCTGAATTTTTTTGCATCAGAGAACATTTGTGGATTGTGGAAATACCCATGTGAGCACAAATGAAGCAAGTTCATTTGGGACAAAAGAAAAATATAAAAATAAAACTTTCAAATTAAAGATGGAGTATGACCAGTCTTTCATTGCCGGTATGAACTCACTCTAGTTGCTACTTTTACTCTTTCAGCTGCAATAATTAAGAAGTGATAAAGAGTCCACTGCTCAGTGTGGCACATCAAATCTCAAATTTCACTTTGAGGACTTTCTCCCTTGAACAAAATGCATTTTCCCCCAGAGAAAAATGATAATAAAGATGGTGTTGGTGGTGATAATAATAATAACAATAATAATAACAATAACAATAATAATAATAAAATACATGAACATTTAACCATGAAATACATCAGTATAGAGAACCTCTTAATTTGAAGTGCTCTATGTAATACCTATGACTGAGTATATAGAAATGAATTAATTAAAGCATTCATAACTAACTCAGCAGGCACCGACAGTATTGCTAATTTCCCATGCATCACAGTGGGTCTGTGTTCCCGGGAAACCTGGGAGAAATGCAAACTCTGGAGTCTCCTTCAGTCACTCATTCTTTGCAGAATGAAAATTCATATCTGACTTCCATTTTAACTATTGAAATAACTATTTTTTGTTTGCTTCCCTAAGCTATGCTTCAGGGGGCCACTCCCAGTGATACCCAGTTCATGGCCAGGCATTTGATGCTGCTTGGTTCAGTTGTACCCAAGCAGCAGGACCACATTGGAGTTGTTCAGGGGGTTCAAAAGGGTCAACGGTATTATCTGGACTTCACACATGTAAGACATGAACTAGGCCTTTGAGTTATCTTTCTGTCCCTGGGCTAGTTTTAAAGATGTAATTATTCCTCTAACAACAAAGAAATGTAATGTAATATTTCCTTCTTCATAGACAAAAAAAAAAGTAGAAACCATCAGAAGGGGTCACAAGAATTTGAAAAAAGATGAAATAGGGGGCGGAGAGATAGCACAGCGGGTAGAACGTTTGCCTTGCACGCAGCCGACCTGGGTTTGATCCCGGCATCCCATATGGTCCCCCGAGCACTGCCAGGAGTAACTCCCTAGTGCAGAGCCAGGAGTAACCCCTGAGCATCGCCGGGTGTGACCCAAAAAAAAAAAAAAAGAAATAGGAAAAAAAACACATTTTCACGAACCCAAGTAGAAAAAACAGAATATGCCACTGGCAATCTTGGGGCAGAAAAAAGTAGGAGATGTAGAACAAAATTTTATTATAGAGTTTTCTAAGGAGATGCTCACCTATGACCAAGCTTAAACAGGAAGAAGAAAATGCAAGAAGAGCAGAAGGTCCAGAGACTGGAGTAGAGCAAGGGAATGTACGTGCTGAAGGAGACACCTGGTGCTGCCAGGTCAGCATCTCTGAGGTACATGAATTCACAATGGGAGGCAGTATAGGCACCCATCATTTCCCCTTCCCAAATATACACACACCCTTACAAGCATAAATAAAACTCGAACCAGAGAAATAGTACAGTGAGTAGGGTGCTTGCCATGCACTCGGCCAACCCAGGTTCGGACTCTGGCATTCTATGTGGTTCCCTGAGCGCCACCAGGAATGGTTCCTGAACATAAAGTCAGCAGTAAACCCTCAAAGACAGTGGGGCGTGACTCCTCCAAACAAAATAACCCCCAAATCTCCCAAACCGAAATCAGACAACCTTTGAAAACAACTCAAGAACACCAGGTTTGATTTGAGGAGCTTTCTAACTCAGCCGTTATCCCCATTAACCAATCTGTTAATGCCTCAAATACCTGAATTTAAGGAAACTAATCATTATAAAATTAGACGTAAAAAGGGGGCCGGAGTGATAGTTCAGCGGGTTGGGCATTTGCCTTGCATGGGGCTGACCCGGTTCGATCCCTGGCATCCCATATGGTCCCCTGAGCACCGCCAGGAGTAATTCCTGGGTGCAGAGCCAGGAGTAACCCCTGAACATTTGTTGGGTGTGACCCCAAAAAAACACCAAAAAAAATTAGATGTAAAAGGCAAATACCTGGTCAAAGAGATAGTATAATTTGCTGATAATCCATCCTTCAGCAAAAAATGTAACCAATGATGAATGTATATCTTCTACTTCTCTGAAATTTTAGTAGTGTCTAATCAATAACATTGAAAAATAGAATTTTTATTGTAAAGGCATGCATGCTATGATCCTTTTGAATAGTAAATAACTCAGATATTTAAATTTCAAAGTCTAAAATCTACTTCTCTTCATTACTCATATTCTTCTTACATTTCTCTTGCCTTGTTCCCCTTCCCAATACTTACAAACAGGAAAAGTTCTCAAACCATCTCTTTGTTCAAAATCCTTCTTTAGCATTCTACAATTTTAAAGATGAAACAAAATATCTTAAGCATAGTCAGAAAGTCTTACTGTACATCCCCCAATTAGCTCTCAACAATATTCTTGTTCCACGCTCCCCATTCTCTGCACACTATACTTTTCTTATCTTTGACCTCCTCAAAATTCAAAGCAACTTTCCCATCTTTGGTCTTTGTATTTCTTCAGTGTGAAATCTTCCTTCCCTAGAATGATTTCCTTCTGCTGAAATTTAAGTCTTATACCATATACTCCAAATCCCTGGAGTAAATCTGAGGTTACCCATCTGGTTAGGGAATCCTACAGGGCTTTCAAAAGTACTCAATACCTTATCCATACATCCCATGTTCTTGAAATGACCTACTATATATTTTCCTTACATTTTAGGCTCAAGAAGGCAAGGAACATGTCTATATTGTTGCTTATTACTGTATCCTCTGGACTAGCACAGTGCCTTATATACAATATATGTTTCAAAAGAAATTCTGAGTGAATAAGGGATGATTTGATCAAAGGTCTTCTGGAATCATATTCTTTATTTCATATCACTGGAACAGAATTGAGCAACTGAACTGAATAAAAATAACATAAGTACAGATTAATGAAAAATTCATTTCATTAGAAACAAAAATTTGAAGAGAGAATTCTGGTAAGTGTTCAGCTAAAATAAATAGAAAATTTGGAAGAAGCATTTTAACAAGACTTGCCCTTCACATACTCAATGTCTCAAGTGGTAGCACGTGCAGCTAACATGTATGAGACCCTGGGTTTGATTCCTTAGCCAGGAGCACCACTGGGGCAGCTCGGGTGGGTCCCTGCAATGTCAGTCCTACTGATGCCAGGACACTGGGCTCTACCGTAGCGGGCTCCTACTTTACAAACAAAAATGAATCGAACATTTAAAATCTCTTTTGTAAGTATTGATATAGAAGAATATAATATGTTCTCCAAATGATAATTAAAAAATAATATATATTGGTTAATTTTTTAACAATAAATTTTTAGATATGTGCTGATGGGAAGAGACTTATATGTAAAAGATAGCTTTGGAAGGTGCTTTGTCTTTGTATTTTATGAGTACTGTTTATTTGGCATGACCTTTAAAGAAAAATTTTGTCAATTAGACAAAAAGATAACCATTAGCTATCTTACACATTAGAGAAATGCATGCAAAATATTGCAGTCAATTAATGTCCCTGTCCTATGAAGGTTTTGATGGCTCCCTGGGTATAAAAATTATTATAATGAGCTTTGATATTCATGCTGCTCTTTGAAATGCTAAATATTATGGATGGTTAATGAAGATGTACTTTATTGAGTCCACATTTGGGAAGGTCTTACATTGGAGCAGACAGAGTGCTTTACCATGTTCTAATTTAAAGTGGATACAAAGTTCAGGGAATATAAGATACATGAGTGAAGCAACTGTCCCAGATGTGGCTTCTGAGATGCTGCACATGGCATATTAGATTGACAATGTCTAATCTGACCTGCTGTTAATGTTGGGGCTCTATCCTGCACCCTGATAGTGGTGTATTATCTGAAGAACTATCTATGGGTTTAGAGAGTGAAGCCTGATGTACCCAAAAAATTATGTCTTTCAACTTCCAGGCCCATTCGTTTTTTCCGTGACATGAAACAAAGGTATGTATTTGGTGAGGGACCATACCTAGCAATGTTCAGGGATTACTCCTGGCTCTGAACTCAGGAATTACTCATGGTAGTGCTTAGGGATAATATGGGATATCAGGGATAAAATCTGGGGTGATAATGTACAAGACAAGCATCTTACCTGCTCTGACACCACAAGGTGTCTTTCTTTTTTGAATCTAATACCTTCTTCTTGTTCAAGAACCAAGTCCCATTAACTATACTATTCTTTATTTGCCTTAAAATTGTACACTAGAATATAAACTTATACCTTTCACTCAAAATCTACTTGACATCTGTTCTGTGTTGCTATCATATGGAACAAATTGAAGCAGACTTCTCCTTTATCTGTATCTATGCAGTCTCTAGGAATGCTTATTATTTGGCAAATATGAATTTTCTCTGAATTATCAAAGTAAGTTTTGTCACTTAGAAAGTATAAAATTTCTACTGATAGTACTAGCTATTTTCTTCCTTTTCTTATAGACATGAAATCATGTTGGGGTGGAGGGTTTCGCCCATACAGAACAATGCTGGCTCTGCACTCGGGGTCACCATTGGAGGTGCTCAGGGGGCTATCTGGAGTTTGAGGGCTCATCCATGTTGGTTGTGTGCAAGGCGAGCACTATACATGCTGTACTATTGTGTACATGCTGTACCATCATCTAGCCCCTCCTGCAAATGAGATTATAGCTATATTTGTTTAAGGAAATGACTCATTGAAGTATTTTTGGAGATAATAATCCTCACACCATAATTTTGAAAATCTCACTGCTCCACATTACCTATTATATAAAACTTTAATTATAACTTATTGAATTACATCTATTATGATTATTTTATTTTATTTTAAATTAAAGTTTTGTGTTTGTTGAGGGCCACACCTTATGGTGCTCAGGGCTTACTCCTGGCTATGTGCTCAGGGATCACGCCTCATGGTGTACAGGGACCATGTGTGGTGCCAAAGACTGAACCTGGATCATACCCACTCAGTGCAAGAGGCTTAATCACTGTACTGTCTCTCAGGGCTGCTGGGGTCCTGGATTTTAATTTCACAGAAGTTAGTTCTTTTATGTCCAAGTCACAAATTGTATTTCTTACATTAAATATTCAGCATAATTTTTTTCTAAAGTAGGTGATTTTTGTACCTCTCCCTTTGGGGATTGGAGAAAGATGCTGGAAAAATCCAAGGGGTGGGAGTATCTTTGGGTGCAGTTGGAGGACACATTGTACTTGTTTGCTTAACGAGGGTAGATTTCCAGGATGGTGATAAAAATTGTGTTTCCCAAAAAGGAGCCGGTAGGCCGAATAAATCTGGGAATCTCTGCGTTCTAGTCACTACTGCACTAAAACTCTTGGTGTTTAACTCACAAGAAGTGTGCATCTGGTTTTAAGAACCGGTTTATGTTCCTAGGGGAACTAAGCAATGTTTTAGAGGATGTCTGAAAATTAAGGAATAATAGAATTTAGAGAAGCATGCCCTTCTACAATTCCAGAAGAATTTTACAAATTTTACATATAAGTGGAAGGCTGAGGTCTCATGTAGTTATTTTTGACATGAAACTCCAAGTTTCAAATAATCTTCCTCCTTTGGCTTTTTGTTTCAGGCTCTGCTCCCAAACCTTTTGGAGATAAGCAGTGCTTTCCTTTGCCATTAGAGGTGTTTTGGTAGAAAGGTCTGATAAACATAGAACATTTCTTTCTCTATTCTGGCAGAACAGTTTCCAAATTCCATAAAACAAATGATAGACTTTCACTTCTTCTTAGAGCTTAGTGTTTTGAGGTTAAGGTAGTTCTTAGCACATGCATTCCAGTCAGGACACAGCTAAGTTCTAAAGATAGGACAGGAGTCAATATAAAATGGATATATGTTAATAACCAATATTTCAACTTTCTGGACTTAAAATATCTACTGGCTGGCCTGTCGCCTCTGGGGGTCCCGGAAGCAGCCGGATGAGACTTCGCCCATCACACTAGCCACCATTTTCGCTGTCCGGATGCTGGGAAACTGCCTCATGACCAGATCAACAGAGCAAATCCAGTTTGAGCCCAGTACGCATGGCCGCTTAGCGTCGCTGCGGTCCATTAAAATAGTGGAAACAGTAATGTCTTTTAATGCATTGAATTCCACGAAGAGCAGGAAAGTTTGGCGGGAGGGAGAGATAAAGAGGAGAGAAATGACATACAGAACCCGCCAAGTAGTTGAGGTGTGGGAGGGGGAGGGAGGTGGGGACATTGGTGATGGGAGATGGGTTTGGGTGGAGGGATGGGTGTTGGAACACTGTAGAACCAAAACTCTACATGAGCATCTTTCAATTGTATGTCTAAAATAGTGTAACAATATTTGGGGGGAATATTAAAATAAAATAAAATCGGAAAAATAAAATAAAATAAAATAAAGATTCAAAAGGTTTAAAAAATATCTACTGGCAGGATAATATAATAAAAAAGGCTGTGATTGCCTTCCAGATTAGATAGAAGAATTATGTCAATGATGAGATCTAGTTTTTTTTCTTGCATGCAAATATCCTTACACAAAAGATGCATAACCTTCTGAGAATATGAGTAGTTATGCATATACTAAGAGCTTCAAATGTATTTTATCAATAAATATAACATTATATAATGATAGCTATGATCATTTCAGAGTGAGAGAAAAAATGGAGATGAAATGTGTTTAGAACTTGTGGCAGTGAAATATAATGTCTCTGATATATTTTACTTTCTGTTAAAGTGTAAGAAGTGAGCTAGAGAGATAGCACAGGTAGGTCACTTATCTTGAATGCAACTGACCCAATTTCAAACTCAACACCCTTTCTCATCCCCCTGAAACCACTGGAAAATATAAAGGAGTGCAGAGCCAGGAATAAGCCCTGCGCATAGTTGGGTAGGCTATAAAATCAAATAAATAAAGTGCAAAAAATGCTATTTAGACTGAGTGGGTAAGGCACTTGCCTTGCATATGACTGACTTAGGTTCCATCCTAGGTGCTCCATATGATTCCCTGAGCCCACCAAGAGTGATCCCAGTGCTCTGAGGGCAGGATTAAGTCCCGAGCACAGCACGGTGTGGCCTTAAAACAAAAATACAAACTAAAAAAGGAAGTGCTACATAGTCATCACAGGCATTTTAAATAGATAAAATATATGTTAGATATTTAAAATAACATTAAAAGCAGAATTAAATTTAACAAAACAGATGTCTACCTTAAAAGCTGGCACCGATTCCTGTCATGAAAGAGATGTTAAGAAACAGAAAAACTTAGTGGCTAAGAGGACAGAGCACAGTCAAACAGAGTTGAAATACTGCCCTGCCAATGACCATTTAATCTCTGTTTTAGTTTATTCACTGCTAAACATTAAAAAAATAAAATGAAGTCTGCTTTACTGGCCTGTTTTGAAGATTAAATTAACTGGCACTGATCAAACAAACCTGAAAGAATAATGTGTAAGTGTCTGTTTGTTATTTATAGACACTGATAGAACCCAGGAGCAATTGAGATGATGAGAGAAGGGTGGTGGATGACAACATACGGTATGTCTTTCCTTTCCTGAAATTCCCTGCTCCCAGTATAGTCTTCATGAAAGTCTGCTGAACTCATGAAAAATGGTCATGAATAACTAAGATTACCAAAATAAGTTATTAAATAATTAAAAATATTTGGGGTCCAAAACAAAGAAAAGGTCACATATGGTTTGGGAAAAAGGAAACCAGATTTCAAGTGTCAAAGATGCCTGGAAGATTTAAACTGAGCTATGTATAGAAACCTTGGGGTCTGCTTGTGAAATGGATATTCTTTGAGATTAGGCATTCCAGATTACATTGACAGAATACAAATTTTATATAGTAATAGAAGGACCACCATTTTTGAAGTCTATTTAAAAACTGAAACCATGAAATGATTTCAACAGAACCAAACATAGGTATGCTTGCATATATAAATTATTCAATTATTACAACCCCCAAACAGAGATTAATTTCAAAGTGTTTGTGAGACCTGATGCCTCTGCTGGCAGTTCTCAGCCAGGCACTGATCTGGTTACTGATGCTCAGAGAGCACTTAGGCCACACCCAGGGTCTAGCCCAACCAGGCTAGGAGATGTTGTCAGGGTGGCACTGGCAGGGCTTGGTGGACATCAGTTCTATGGGCTAACTTTGGGGATTTGTACATGCTAAGCATGCATTCTCCAATTTTTTTTTATCTCCCTGGCCTCAGAAAACATATCTTAAATCATGTATGTGATAGGCAGTTCCTCTCCATAGTATAGAATTAACACTGAGCAAATGCTAAGCCAGGGACTCTATTCTCAGCAGTCATGTGATTTATTGTTTGCTGAACTCTACTGTCTGCTGGATTCTATTCTCAGCAGTCATGTGATTTATTGTCATTAATAAGTTAATAAAGTCCATGTGCAATTTTTTTACTGAAGCACTGTGCTTTTGTTTGGGGCCACATCCAGTGGTACTCAGGGCTCACCTGCTGGTACTCACGGAACCATATGAAGTGGCAGGGATGGAAGCCAGATCCTCTGAATGCAAAGTAAGTACCCTGCCCACCATACTTATCTCTCTGGTTATTGATCAAAGTTTTACGAAATAGAAACAACTTCTCAATTCTCCTTTTATCCTTCAGCACTAAGGATGCAGATGACAAAAGGCATAAAATCTAAAGATCCTAGGAATCTAACAACTCCATGGGAGAGAACTCAATGGCCACTCTGGAGCCTGCTAAAATTGTTAAATTAACAACAACTTTTTTGAATTTGAGCTTTATTTATACCTTTAAAAGTCACAATATGGCATGGACACTAAGAACATAAATTCTAGCTGAATTAAATTTATACTGAGTTTTCTTAGTGAATTTTCTAGCTGTTGGCTGAAATCCTGAACAAATTATCAATAATATGGAGCTTGGGTTTCCTTATTGAATAAAAAAAAGATAATGATACTTTAAGTGGAATAACACATGCCTAAAGGCAACAGAAAAGAAACTGAGATATCTACAATACAGCGCCTGGGGCTGTGGAGGTCAGGGCCAGTGGGGCAATGGTGGGGGAGAGAAGCAGAGATGGAGTGGAGGGTGTGCAATATTCCACATATAAAACACTACCAATAATAGTCTGTAAACTAAAGTGCCTAAAATAGAAATTATATATAGTAAAAACATAGACCTAATATTATAAAAATTATAGACCTCATTCCCATGACCTGAAGGAATGGCTTGAGTCCCTTCATGTTTCTCGAGTGAGCAGATGCCCTTTGGCTACACTAGCACAAGACAGGACGTAGAGATGTTACTGGTGCCTGCTCGAGGAAATCGATGAACAACAGAAAGATAAGTGATACTAGTCAGTAAAAAAACAATATCTATTTTAAAATACTAGAATTGTGCCAGTGTGGTGTGGCCCACAGAATGCACATAATAGACATAGTCTTTATTAATCTATTAAGGATTAGGCTTATTCTTGTGGTCAAAGTAAACAGAACAAAGCCAGCTATTCAAATGAAAAACAGGCATTCCTTAAGATATGAATGACTTTCTTATAGGATGTCCTCATCTTCTCCCAGTACTACAACCTGTTCTTGAGTTGACATTATTAGGAGCCCTCAGGGACAAACACTTTCTATAGTCCTTATGATTAGCTCCCATATGATCAGCTCCCATAGTTAAATTCTTGATTTTGGTTCCTTATTGCACATAGTTCAGACCACTGGGACCAAATGGAATCTCTCACATGGCTATATCTGAGTCTTTTAGCTCCTTCTTTTCACTTCTCTTTCCCAACTTCTCAGCTATTAGGTAAATATTTTTAAATTGTGCGCAGACATGGGGCAGAGCTGCTACTGGCTCTCCCTGTGACCAGTCACTCACGAGGAGCCCGGGAGGGATGGTGGGTTCTAGCTCTGGCCCACCACCCCAACAGAGGGCTCGCAACAAGCCAGACGACCCCCCCACTCCATGAGGGCCTCCATTTTCCACATCTGGACTTCTCTCTCGTCAGACCTCCACCCAGCAGACCAGCCTATCTGCGGCCGCGCCGTTCATCAATAAATGCTGGACTTAGAGATGTCTACAAGAGTATGCTACCTGCACGGCAGAGCCTGGCAAGCTACCCGTGTTGTATTTGATATATATGCCAAATGCCAGTAACAATTATAGACCTCATTCCGGAATGGATTGAGGCTCTTTATGTTCCTGGAGCAAGCAGATGCCTTGGGCTCTACTAGCATGATACAGGACATATGGAGATGTTACTGGGACCCGCTCGAGCAAATCGATGACGAACGGGAAGACAGTGATACAGTGATACAGTGCGCAGAAATTGGCCAATGGTGCAGAGAAAACTAGTATCATTTTGAATATTACTACTTTGAGAGAAAATGTTTGAGGTATGAGTCCTTCATCATACATTCCCTTCCTCACATAACCTAGTAGAATTTAGTCCACAGATTGCTCAACAGACTCATTTTTTTTGTTAAATAAACAAGAAATAATATTGAATGAGTTACGTCTTAATCTACCTTTTAAAATAACATTGGCTGAAGTAGTCAATTAAATTGCTGGGGGTGGCAACAAAGTACCATGGTTCTAAAAATGGATATCTGGCCGTTACTTCCCAGGTCAAGATCCACAATACACCATGTACACTGACTCTATATGACTTCTGGATCAAATCCAGCTGGTCTTGTGTGGAAACTGGGGAAACTTACTTAACATTTTCTATGTTTTGATTTCCTGATGCAAAATAGGAAAGTAGAAACAGTGAGGCATATTTCCATATAAATAAAATGGTGGCGATTTTTTAAAAATAAATTAATCTATAAAATTATATAGATGGGCCAGAGAGATAATATGGTGGATAGGGCACTTGTCTTGCATGCAGCCAACCTGGGTTAGAGACCTAGAACTCCATATTGTCCCCTGGTCACTGCCAAGAGTAATTCCTGAGTGCAGAGAAAGGAATAACCCCTGGTCATTGCCAGGTGTGTTCTCAAATCAAAACAAAATATATGGATATAAAGTTTACAGAGATCTTATTATACAATAACAAAGTATAGCTGAAATAGTTAAAAAATTCTATAGAAATGACAATATTATTTCTAACACTGGAATTCAGTATATTTATAGATTACATGGTCAACAACTTTAAGTTTAAAATCCCTTTAGAACCTGGATTCATAGTACAGATGACAGTGGGTAGGGAGATGGCTTGTGTGTGCCTGACCTGGGTTCTATCCCTGGCACTCTTTATGTTCCCCTGAGCATTTCAGGAGTGATACCCGAGAATAGAGCCAGGAGTGACGAAGCAAGCCCTAAGCAAGCACCGTGGGTGGCTCCAACCTCTCCCCACCAAAAACCTTCAAATAAAAGATAAAGCCCTTTAAAATAATTTTCATTGATGTGTCAGAATTTATAATAATTTTAGCAATTGTTTTATAGCTGCCAAGCATTCCACCAGTCCCTCTACGTGTGATTCCAGATTCTCCCAAGTCCCTTCCTCTTTTTTGCCCCCCTTCCCATTCATTCCAGGGTCTGTTGATCATGTCTGAGGATCTGAGTCCATGGGGAACTGCTCTACGTTCAGACAACACAGTCTCACAGTTAAGGGGTCTTAGTCCACTCAGACTACAATAAAATAGGGGTCTTACATAATACAAATTAAGGGTTTTAAAAAAAGAGCAACATTTATTTCTCACAGTTCCCACAGTTCCACAAGGCTGGAAGTTCAAGGTCATGGCAACACTTAATTTTAGAATCTGGTGAGGACTCACTTCTTAGACTATGTTCATCAGGTGAACGGTGAAAGCTGACACTCTGGAGTCTCTTGACTAATTCTCGAGCACACTACTCTGAGGACCTGAGCACTCTCAAGGGTCCTATCTCATTAGTTACAAAGGGATTTCCTTTCAAATGAATTGGTGTGGGAGGTGCAGATGTTAAAGCCATTGTAAGGACTGAGACTGGTCAGAGACTGACTTATAGTCCCTCTATGCCGTTTACTGGCCATGTCATTTTGGGTGAATGAATTATGACCTCACTGTCTCTTATCCCTTGGAAGCCCACAGATAAACATCTTACTATGTCATAAAACTCTCCTTACAACCTCACAGAGCATCTGAGATTAAATGTAAAGCAAATCATGTGCACTAAACAGAAACAATCACATGATAGAGCTATGTACTAATTTCACTTTCTTTTTGATGTTCATAGTCATTGATAAATATCTGTGAGTCAATCTGTAAGAGAAGGGAAAGGAAGAAGGAAGAGGAGGAGAAGGAGGAGGAAAAGAAGGAGGATGAGGAAGAGAAGAGAGGAGGACTAGTCCATGGTAGAACACATTCCACCAAGGAGGGAGGAGAGTGTGATTAGGACAGTGAAGGGACTGCTATGACAATAGATATAAATGATCACTCTGGACTCTAAGCTGAGTGCTGAAAGGAGATGAAGTAATAGGAAGTGATATGCATGACACCCTTTTAGTAACCGTGTTGCTAACCACATTACCCAAGAGGAAAATGAGAGTTGGTGTGGGGTGGGAGGGGAGAAAAAAATGTCTGCTTTAGAGGCAGAACTGTGGGGGGGGGTGAGACAGGGGAGAGGTGCCAGGAGGGACACTGAGGACATTGGTGGTGGGAAATGTACACTGGGAAAGGATGGGTATTGGAACATTGTATGACTGAGACTCCCTCATGAACAAATTTGTAACTGGATATCTCACAGCTATTCAATTAAAAAAGAAAAAGACAAAAAGGAACAAATAACACATTAAAATATATTTCACTTTTTTTGGGGGGAAGGGTTTCGGCACACCCTATAGTGTTTAGGGCTTGCTTCTTGCTCTGAGCTGTGGGATCACTCCTGGCCTGGGGAACTATATGAGGTATAAGCAATCAGGACGTCAATGGGGTCTCTACATGTCAGGCAAGGGTCTTAACACACATTTTATCTCAAACTCATTATCTTCAGAAAGCAGTCCTTAATTAGTGCATTACTAAATTTTCTGACAGTGATCATAATTTTAGAATTGTACCATTTTACACTTAAAACATGAAAAATGTGGCAAGCTTTCATGTACGGAAACTGCAAGTTCCATAAAATAGACGTGACAGTTTTGGTCCCGCAATGCAGCTTAGCAAATGAGCTTTCAAATAACTTAAGGGCAAGCAAAAGTGCTTTTTGTTTCTTGTGTACCATAAAGAGTACTCAGTGCAGTTCTAGAGGGCATTGCTTTGTATCAGCATGTACGGTAACTATAAAAATATAATAAAAGCAGAATGAAAAGAATAGACAATTGGCGTTACTTTGAATATTGTCACCGAGCCATTTACAGAGGAAAAAGATGTGCACCAAACTTTCAAATTGTGCTCAGGGCCAGAGAATCTAGGACATGCAGAATATGAATTAAAAGCACAGGCAGAGGTCTTGAGAAGCAGCGTCTGCCTCCAGCACTGCCAGCAGACAGGAGTCTACAGATCTCAGTCATCACAGAACCACTTCAATTCAGGGGCTGACTACGGGATGCATAGTTCTGGCCACATGTCTTAGCAATTAAAGTCAATCTTGTTTTGGTGATTTTTACTAGGCCAAAGTCAAACATTTCTGGAAAAAAACATGATTTATCAGTGTGGCTAATGAATTTAAGTGAACATTAAAATTCAAATTTTCCTCTTTATGTGTCTGTATATAGAAAACCAAAGATTGGTGGTGGGATATGGGCACTGGTGGAGGGCGGGTTGCTGGAACACTATGTGACCAAAACCTCTAAACATGGACAACATTGTAATTGTATATCTCATGGTGATATAATAAATATTTAATAAAAAATTTAAAAATAAATAAAATTAAATAATTTTATTAAATACAAAAAATTTCACTTTGAAGCTACCAATTTCCTATTCTCATCTTGCTATCCATATCTGTAGAAGCTCCTGGTCTCTATGACAATTGGTAGCTATGGTCAACAAATTGACTCAAGATCATAGAAACAACACAAAATTTTATGTAATCTTCAGTTTAGTTTTTCTTTTGAAAATTGAATAGCTGTCTGACTTAATTTTCTAAAGTAGAAATTACACATAGGATGTAATTTTAGTGGCAGATTGAGTCAGCTAGATCATTTAACTATTGTAGTTATTTTTCCTGTGAATTGCTAATAAATAGGCTTTCCTTTAAAAACCTGTCCATTTTTTTGAGACTTGCTCTTTTCAGTTTATAATAAAAGGTGAAAAGATCAAAGAATTTTTTTTACACTTTCAATTTTTTGAGTGATAAAATGAAATTTTAAGACATTGGTTTGTTTGACTTTTCCAATGGATATACTTTTATTATATAATTATGTTTTCCATGCAACTATATGTTTATTTTTAAACATAACAAACTATTTTATATGATTTAGAATTTAGTGTAAAATTTTCCTATGTGTAATCTTATTTGGTTTTTTGATTCATTGTTAGATTTGTTACCATTTTCAAATTAACAGCTAAAAAATTGTGGCATTTACCATTTACCAAAAAAAAAGGGGGTACTGAGTTTGAATATGAATACTCACTGTTATTTTCCTTGTAATTCAAACACAAAGTCTGTTAAGTTTCACTAAAAACTAAGATTACCATTGTGAGTACAACATTCTTTAGCTGGAGGAAAAGAATCCTCACAATGTAAACGATTTTGTAATAAGAGTAACAATGCACTAGATTTATATCAGAGGTTTATTTTCCACCTAAGGTTCCACTAGCTGACTTGCAAAGCAGTAATGGGAGACTCACTATGCATAGGGTCCCCCAGTCTTTATTCCCAACAAGACAAATTTTTTGGAAAATGTGGCTATTTTCCGTGTATAAGCATTTCCACAAGATTAATAAACAGACCTTTCAGAGGAAGTTATATATGTATATGGATACTGAAAACTGTAATATTAATGTAACTTTTATCCTTCAGCATCTTTTGATCCAATGTAATTTTATTTGACTATTATTATAAAGGAAAGAAAATTTATCACAATAATTAATTTATTATCAAAGTCATTTTTTTTTTTGGTTTTGTTTGTGGAGGGCCACACCTAGCAATACTGAGGACTTACTACTGGCTCTTGTGGAGTTCATATATGGAGCGAGCCAGGGTTAGAACCTGTGTTGGGAAGTGTATTATTTGCTTTTTTATGTCTGTATATCCGGCCACCAACTCTCAAAACTGTAAGGTGATATTGACTGTTGATTACAGAAATCTTGAAATACAAAAGAAAGTATGGATGTATTCAGTAAGATGTATCTAGATCAATGTCAAAGTGCTTTTGCAGTGACACATAAGCAAACAAAATTACTGCTACAAGTTAAATATGAAAAAAGAGACAAAGATGCATTGATTTCCTAGAAACAAAATGTCCAACAAAGAAGGAGAAAAATGCGTTCACATTTTATTCATTCAGGACAGTATGCCATGCTGGTAAATGAAATACCACAATGTAATCAATTAACACCTGAGACAAACTTTCTGACCGAGCTTCATATTCATCCTAATAGGCGTCTACTAGATGCTTTTGCATTTAAGGCAAACGTGTTTAACTTTAAAGTTCATCTTGGGAGAAGACCTAATTTTTATGGGGCAAAGAAGTACTGAAACCATACCACACATGAAAGTCAAATTACATTTTACAGGAGTTCAAAGAATCACACTTATGCCCTACTAAACTATTGGAACTTGGGTAGAACTTAAAAGAGAGAGAGAGAGAGAAAGATTTGGACAGGAACAAGGATAGAGTTAAAACTGTCCCCATATAGGAATTGGTACCTATAAAGGTAAAGATGGAAGCTTTCAGGCACCGGGATGGAAGTGTGGTTATAGCATTAGTAGAAATTAAGTTACATTCTTGTGAAACAGGAAATAATGAGATTTGTTTGCTCAGGGCAAATAAAAAAAGCAGGCATATTTTTATCTATATTTTCCTATTATATATCTCATTGGATACATATTTGCACAACACCTGTGGCCTATATTAAAGGTTAAATTTTATCCGAAACCTGGGTCTTCTGCTTGGGAAGACCCCTTTGATACTATGGGGCTTTTCTATCCTTTGCCTATTCCTTCCATTCTTCTAAATTAAATCTCTTCTGAATTTGGCAAAATAAAAAAATTCTAATCAAATTAATGTCTACAAATTTTCTGTGATTTTAGCAAAATAATTTTTTGAGAATTATATGAGAATAATTCAGATTGGAATGTAGAGAGGACTAAGTATTTTGCAAAGAAAGTAAAGAATAGAGACATGTCTATCAAAAGTTCCCTTCATTTATTAAAATCTTTGTGTGACCAGTAAAGGAACTGTGCTAAAAGCTCGTAATGTATCAATAAAACAGCAGATAGACATTGGAGAAATAATACAGGAGTTAGGCTCTTTGAAAAAAGGCAACATGCTCTTTAATCTCTCACATTTCCTTTCTCCTACTGACCACTGACTCTGGTTACAGAAGACTTCTAAAGATCTGAGTCTCTGAGAGCCATCCACTTTCTTTTTTCTCTCCTAAATCCATACTGGTACAAGTTTTTTGGACCTAGTATGTGTCCTTAGTTGCCTCCTTATAAATACACTATTATGTTAAAAGTGAAAAAAAAAAGAAAGTATTAGCAATATGGAACAAATAAGCCTATGATTTGTTTGAAAAAGGCATACAACAGAAGAAGTCTTTATTGTGTATCTATACAATTGAAAAGATTATAGTGATGTTAAGAACGTAAATACTGCTTCAGCTTCTAACAGTTCTGTGACATTACAGTTATTTTTTGTTTCTGGGCTATACCTGGTGGCAGTGATAAAGGCTTACTACTCGTTCTGTGCTTAGGAATCACTCCTGGTGTGGCTTGGGGTCCTTATGGGTGCTGAAGATCAAACCTCAGTTAGCTGCATGGAAAGCAAGTACCTTACCCTCTGTAATTTCTCTTCAGTTACTGAGATAAGTCTTAGAACTAGTAATGGAAATAGTAATAGAACCTTATGGCTATATTTTTTAAGACTGGGGAAACAGAGGCAAAACAATAAAAAGCACTGGCTAGTATGCAGGAAATATTCACTACATCAAAGCTATCATGGATGATAATTTGTAATCAATATTATTAAGACAATATTACTGTCTTAATAATATTATTAAGACAAATGCACAAAAGTGTAGGTGACATGGTTTTAAAATAATCAATATTTTATTTCTATAAAAGGGGTATATTTATGAGATTGATCTATTTTTGTTTCTCTAAGATTAAAAAATATTAAGACAAAATTAAAATGATAACCAAAAAATCCGAATATGGAAGAATTACATTCAAAAGACGATGCACTACTATAAGAATCTACTTTAAGAATAATCAGAAATTATTCTTATATTTACTTTAAGAATAATCAGATATGTTTCTTATTCTTATGTTTTATTTTTTTTGTTGTACCCAGCAGTGCTCAGGGAAATCTTCTCTCTCAGTGCTCAAGGATTTCTCTTAGTGGTACTCAGGAAAACAATGATTCCTGGGGTTGAACCTGGAGCTCTGCATGCAAATCCATGATCTAATTCATTAAGCTATCTTCCTGGACCCTCATTATATCTTAAGATACTAAAAATACTTTATATACCCAATTACTTGAGTGAATAATATTGTGCTTTGAAAGAATGAAGTATTCATTATTTTTGTCCAGATTTTAAAACACAACTTTTAAAAAATTTACTAAATTTTGTCAAAAAATACATAAAAATACATCTACACACTAGCAAAGTATGTAGATTTATAGACCAGAGCAAGGAAAAGAACAAAAATAGAGCAGCTGGTGTGTGTTTGAAAATACTAATCCTTATTAGGGCATCTCCTCAGAGATGAGTTACTATTGCTGCATTGAATCTCTATTAACAGTAGTGAATTCCTGAGCCAGACAGCAACAGTAAATAAAAGAACCCATGTTACATTCATTTGATGGTTTTGCAGACTTGAGAATCATTTCTGGCACTGTGAATTTGTGCTCAGGAAACAAAGAACATGAGAAACATTATGTTCCTTGGAATGTTTTTCTTCTACTATTAAATGAATCAAAACAAATGAAGCACAGACAAGGATTTCAGCCTGACTTTGATCTTCAGTAGCTTTCAGTTTCTGACTATTTGGGGGAGGGTGTGGGACGGGGAGGGGGTGGGAGGGAGTTTTCATCTTTTGTAAGAATTTTCTTTTACTTATTTTCTACACTTTTTATTTGCCTCTTTCATGGTTAATAATATGCAGAACAACTTTGCTTATAACGCTCAATAGACCGACTTAGCTTTTCTTCCTTGCTGCTATACCTTATTTTTATAAAGGAAAAGACAGAGTATTCACAAAGAGTAGTCTTCTTAAAGTATAGAAAGTATTTTAGTCAACTCAATAGGTTGGAAGTACGTAAAATAAACCTTAGGGGCAAATGTAAGACATTCATTTTACCAAGGTAAATAGAGCATGAAGGTCTGAGGTGGTAATCAGTTAATTTTCAAGATTTGCTTTGCTTGTGTGTCTCTGGGGGATGTAAGTGGAAGATTAACTGGGAGATATTTTATATTTTGGATTTTTTTGGGGCATGATTATTGTCTAAGGACAACATGAATTTCAAACTTCAGATAATGTTGCAATGCAATGATATGTGAATTAGACATGTAAAGAACATGTATGTAAAGATCAAAGACTTGTACTCATGGGAAATAATTTATTCAAGCATGATACATCTTTAGGAATAGGTGGATCAGAGCTAAAGCTTTATTTTTATAGTATTCGCTTTCTGACAGTGGAACAAAGTCAACTTTGTTGGTTTTCATTTATAATTACTTAATGAGAAATTAGTGATATATCCTGAATTTTTATGAACTCTTATTAAGCTATTTTAGAACCAGTCATCCATATCACTGTCTTCCCATTGTTCATCGATTTTCTCGAGTGGGCTCTAGTAACATCTCCATTAGTCCTGTCACAAGCAAGTGCAAACCCAAGGGCATCTACTTGCTATAGGGCAGGAGGAGCCGAAACCATTCTTCAGGTTATGGAACTGAGGTCCATAATAGTTACTAGTCTTTGGCATGTGTAAATAAAACACGGTAGCTTGCCAGGCTTTTACCGTTAGGTGGTATAGTCTCA
The DNA here is from genome assembly GCA_021461705.1 of Cryptotis parvus. Taxonomy (NCBI): domain Eukaryota; kingdom Metazoa; phylum Chordata; class Mammalia; order Eulipotyphla; family Soricidae; genus Cryptotis; species Cryptotis parvus. Next base: position 287,003 of record JAJIBD010002095.1, on the reverse strand, counting down.
GCAGAAGGCTCTCAACCCGAGTCATCCATAATTCTACCCAAAACTTCTTTGTTTTATTTTTGCCTACATAATTTTGTAGAATAGTAAGCTATTACATATGGTTTAAACTGTACTATGGATCTGCTGGGATGTGTCTTTTCCAGGATTGTAAGTTGCCAGGGCAAATAATATATTTTTAAATTATTTCTATGTAGATCCATATTCTGAGTAAGAGAAAGATCAGCTATACTGGAATTGTGAAGAGGCAATAAGAAGACAGATATTAAGAGAGAGGGACAGACCTTCCATTTTCTCCAATAAGACCGGTATTCATACTGGAAAGAGTTAAATTCATAGCAAATGGCAGCTCAAGACAGGTTAATTTCCAAATGAGTGTAAGAATCTAGATACAACCAAATTTTTTTTTCACATTTTAAAAACTGAATGACTGTGAATAACAGAATTACAAAGTACTCATTATTAAGTTTCAGGCTTATAATATTCCAATATCAACCCCTTTTTTAAGACTGGGTACCTTAAATGATGAGCTCTGAAATCTGATATGGACACTTGAGATGTATAAAGGCACGGACAGGTAGTTTTGAAAGACAAATGAATGGCTAAGAACTAGAGACTTGCAAGGACAATGTTGGTCATTAGCAGCTGTGTCTTCAAAAGTTATCTTTCAAAGATTTTTGCATTATCCAAGCTCAGCTGGAATACCAGTGCTTTGGGTAGCACTTTTTATTCCTGTCAATTAATCTTTTTACTATATTCCTCAACCTGTCTCTCCACATGTTCGGGTCTCATTTGCCCTGATATCAAAACCGTCTGACGGAAGCTCCTCTGACTTTCAGTATTCTTACTGCAATATTACTATGAATTTCAGCCATTTATTTTCTCTCAAACTCAGGATGAAAAGCAACTTTCCCTCCCCTCCAAAAATAACCTTCTTTCCCTGAATTAACCCTTTTCATTTAGACAATGACCTTTTAAAGTTTTTTCACTTTAAAAAATAGAGATGTAAAGCATCTCTTCATCTAGAGATAGGTGTATTTGCACACGTCATTCTGAAAAAAATGCTTAGACTTCCTTTATTCTGTCAGACACATACCCCTAATTTATCTGAAGTATCTCTTTACTCAGTCTGGTGCACGAGAAATACTTAATAGGTGTTGGTACAATGATTTAAAAAAAAGCCTAATCACACTTTGATTTGTTCCTAATGCTTTAGCAAAGTTCTCAAAATAGTTCATAATAGTTACCTCTACATATCCATTTTCCCAATCCCCATCTTCAGGCCTTAGTGTGGTAGGAAAAGTTCACTCTATCACAAAATTGGTCCTCTAGCTCAATCCTCAAACTCCTTTCTGTAATTTCATTCTTCTAGCTCCTTCCACTCATAATGAAATTCCCATCTCAAATCTATTGAGGGGGACAATTAATGTGGAGCTGGGTGAAAAGATGATCAGAGAAAAATCAAAAGTAAGAATAAATTGGTGCATGGATTCAGCTCATGTTCAAGGTGAGACAAACTTTATTTTCACCCTTTTTCACTATCCTATCAAACCTTAAACTCAGTTCTCAAAGGCAAAGGTCTAGTTTTTATTTCTTCAATCTCTTCAGTCTTTATGCAGGGTAGATCAGTCAGTGCTCTTTTACAGTTCTCTTCTCCACAGGCACTTAATTTCTCCTACTTTTTGCTCATTTAATACTCTGTGTAGATACTGTTCCCTCTCCCCTTCTCCATGTCCTACTTCTCTTCTTATTAGGTACTTATGGATATGGACTATTCACTTGCTTCCTGTTGATTTTTACTTTAATTTTACTCCTTATTCTGAAGAATCCCATCTCTTTTCATTTTATAACTATACATCTCTACCTCAGCACATCAGTCTTGATTTTTTTTTTATTTTAATCCATCAGCTTTAACTTGATTTCTTTGCTTCGGAATGATACTGTGCACTTTGCTTCTAGTGTTAGCATTCAAACAAAATTTGTTTTTGAGATTCTCCCGGATTAAAAGGCAAAAGTCCTTTGAAGGGCCTTAAAGCCCTAGCCTCAGTCTTTTATTCTAAGATCTCTTTCAGATGCCTTTTTCTTTAGTTTAACTTTGTAGAGCTGGGGCAATTTATTGTAATATATATATATATATATATATATATATATATATATATATATATGATGTATATATGATTTTTTTTCTTCTTGATCCATAAAGTTATTAGCTTTTCAATAACCTCAACAAAATTATTTTATATTTCCTGCTATATGAAATTCTGTAGGAAACTAGAGGTACTGAGAAGGTATAAGTAGCTCTGTAATCATTTGTAATTGTATAAGTTCTAAAACAGATAATGCTGAATATGCCAGATCAGGGGTAGAGAGGAAAAAAAGTCTTGCAGAGAGTCTAGTACATGGCCCGTCAATACAATTTAAGAACATAGTCCTTCATAGTAAGCTTATTTAAAATATCCTAATATATATGTAATATTTAAAACTTAGCCATGTGATATTTGCTATGTCTCTATATAAATTACCATGATCTTCAATTTGTTGAAATAATTCTTATTTGATTTTTTTTGAGCAAAACTGTGTATATAAATAGAGAAAAAGTAAAGCATTGTGCGTGCTTAAAATTTATTACTTTTTTTTTTTGGGTCACGCCCGGCAATGCTCAGGGGTTACTCCTGGCTCTGCACTCAGGAATTACTCCTAGGGGTGCTGGGGGACCATATGGGATGCCGGGATCGAACCCAGGCCGGCACAGGCCGGCCGCGTGCAAGGCAAACGCCCTACCCGCTGGGCTATCGCCCGCCCCTAAAATTTATTACTTTTTAAAAGGCTGGCTAAATTTTTTTTTTCTAAGTGTGTCACCTTTTCCTGATTGGACAAGATGAAATAAAAGCCTAGTTGTAATGGGGCAGATTCCAAAGAGGCAAAATACAAGAAAAGTCCTTAATTAAAATTGATGAATTTACATTTAAGATTTACATTAAATAATTCATTCTATTAAAGAGAATACCCTGCTTGTCTTTCAGAATCTTGATATATTTGGGTTTTGTTTTGTAGTATTAGGGATCTCAAACTTGCAAGGCTTTACAACTGATATAATACATGTTGTTTTCCTCCTCCCAAATCTTTGATCAGTTGACACTATAAGAAAATATGACTTAATATATTTTTGGAGAGACCTGTGAATATCTTGTTATTCTCCGATTAAAAGTTCTTTAATGGGCCAGAGATAGTACAGCTGGTAGAGTGCAATGCAAATGACTCTGGTTCCCTCTCCAGCACTGTAAATGGTCCCCAGAGCCTCACCAGGAGTAAGCTCTGAGCACCTCAGAGTGGTCTCAAAAATAAACAGAAAAAAAAGCTTTATTTCAAATGAAGACATTTAAATAAACCTATGATCATTAGTGTTTCTTAAAATGGAAGACAAATACATTTAAATAAATTATGCAAAAATTAAAATTGAACAAATGACAGGCAACTTTTCCTGGGATGATTAGCCTGGGAAGGGATGAGCTTAGGAAAAATTGATAAATTAAAACCAATTTTAAGGGTATTTGTTGGCCCATACAGAGCTAGATACTCCTGGCTCTGTGCTCAGGGATCATTCCTGGTTTGGAGGACTATAAGTGATGGTCCTCCAATGGTTTGTTTGTTTTTTTTGGGGGGCAAAGGGGTGACACCCAGCATGCCGAGGGCTCTGTGCCCCGGCTCTGTGGCCAGGAATCACATCCTGTATGGGTTTAGGGTATCATACAGGGTGCTGGGGATTGAGCCTGAGTCAGCTACATGCAAGTGCCATTTCTATTGTACTATCTCTTTGGCCTGTATGAGTTGCTGGGGATTCAAACCCAGGTTGGCCACATGTAGGGTCTCATTTAAGAATGCCCGTTGCACTGTTGTAATGGGCTTTAATTAAAAAAACCCCAAACAATCCTCCATCACCAAGCCTACCAAACTATAGTATAACTGAAAGGAAGTGCTGCAAATTGAGGGGGGGTGGAAATACTGTTTAAAGCAGGGTACCCAAGATCCATAAAGTACATTGAAGAAAATATAGGAAAAAATCCTCCACGACATTGAAGTTAAAGGCATCTTCAAAGGTGAAACATCACTAACAAAGCAACTAGAAGAAAGGATAAACATATGGGACTACATGAAACTAAAAAGCTTCTGCACCTCAAAAGAAACAGTGACTAAGATACAACAGCAGTCCACAGAATGGGAAAGAATATTCACCCAATACCCATCTGATAAGGGGTTAATATCCAGGATCTATCAGGCACTAGTAGAACTTTACAAGAAGAAAACAAACAACCCCATAAAAAAATGGGGAGAAGAAGAAATGAACAGAAACTTCAGCAAGGGAAGAAATTCGAATGGCCAAAAAACATATGAAAAAATGCTCATCATCACTAATCATCAGAGAGATGCAAATCAAAACAACAATGAGATACCACTTTACAACACAGAGACTGGCACATATTCAAAAGAGCAAGAACAACAAGTGCTGGCGTGGATGTGGGGAAAAGGGGACACTCATGCATTGTTGGTGGTAATGCCGGCTGGTACAGACTTTCTGGAAAACAATATGGACTTTCCTCCAAAGACTAGAAATTGAACTCCCATTTGACCCAGCCATACCACTCCTGGGAATCTACTCTGGGAAACCAAAAATACGCAGCGGAAACACCATCCCTACTTTTATGTTCATAGCAGCATTATTCACAATAGCCAGAATCTGGAAGCAACCAGAGTGCCCGAAAATCGATGACTGGATAAAGAAGCTTTGGTACATCTACACAATGGAATACTATGCAGCTGTTAGGAAAAATGAAGTTATAAAATTTGCCTATGAATGGATGGACATGGAGAAGATTATGTTGAGCGAAATTAGCCAGAAGGAGAGAGAGACAGATACAGAATGACTGCATTCATTTGCATGGCATAAATATATATGTACATATTATGATACCAATATCCAAGGTCAAGTGAAACATGTACCATGAGGTCTTGTCAAAGGTGGAAATTATCACAAATGTGTGGGAGTCAGAAGTTAGGTAAGACAGAAAATGGAACAGGGTGCTAATAATTGTCGAGGGTACTAATGCCAACCTAGAACTGAGCATTAAATAGAGGCAAAAGGATACACATGAAAACCTTTTAATGTATGTTCTGTAATCCATAGTCTGGAAGGGAAGGAATAGAGAAAGAGAGAGAAAGGGAAAGAAATAAAGAACCTGCCATGGAGGGTGGGCTGGGGAAGGGGAGGGAACCGGGGACGTTGGTGGTGGGAGAGATGGGCACTGGTGGAGGGACGGGTGCTGAAACACTGTATGACCAAAACCCAAACATGAACTTTTTTAATTGTATATCTTTTTATTTATATATCTCACGGTGGTATAATAAAATACTTAAAAAAAGCAGGGTACCCAAGAGATTTGCTATGAGAAATTAAGATTAAAGCATAATTCTTGGGTGAAACAGAATCTTGCATCATAGATCTGATGTTCTATGAAGAAGTTGAAGAAAAAAAATAAGGTTTCTTAGAATAATAAATAATTCTTAGAATAAAAGATAATTTTGGTATTCAGTGGAAATATACTTGTTAAGAGAAAACAGTTTTATAATATGGAAGAGAAAGAAAACCTGGGCAGGTACTGAAACTGAGAGGAGTGGTGACTGACTTTTGTTACTTGTCTTTGAAAGATTCAGAGGGAAGAGACTAGTTTATCAAATGAAGGTAAATTTATGAGGATAATGAAATTGACCAGGGATTAAGGAACTTGTTTTCCTATCAGAAGGTTGCAAGTTTGATGTTTGGTACAAGACGCTGCAATGTCACTGCGTGTGAGCACTGACAGTGTACTCTGGTGGTCTCCAGAGACAGACACCACGTCTTCATGTCAGCACTGAAATGCCGACTTGGGTCAAGTATGACTGCTCCTAAGCGCTGTGGACAATGCATAGGACTCTCCTTCCACCCCATGGGTAAAATTACAATTTAAAAAGAAAACCATAGAATTTGCATCTGGAATATTTACAGAATAGCCACATAAACTCTCCCATTATAGTAAACTGTTTAGCAAAGAAAGATCAAAGTTCGTTTCATTGGAGTCACTGTGGAAGGGAATGATTTTGTTAGCTCAACTTTGCAAAGTTCTTTTTTCTTTTAGCTCCCATATCTCTGAAAGAGACTATATCTCATGAAAGTTAGAGACAATGCAACTCTGGAGAAGGCATATCTAAATTTCAATGACACTAATTATAATAAAATTTAAACTAATGAAACAAAAAGCTATTGCAATGACTGTCATTTGAACCCATTTTTCTTCAAAATCACTGCCACAAGGTTAGTTCCTATCAAAAAGTCTCATGGTGTTTTACTAAAAATATGTAACTCTTTTCAATTAGAGACAGAAATTATTGCAGGAAAAAAAAAGTGAAAGGTTTCTCTTTTGGAAAGGTGGGAAGAAGCCAAAGCATCAGGTAAACCTGTAGCCCAAACATGAAACTTAGGTTCCATAAAATGACAACAAAGACATTTCCATTTAACTTATGAAGTATTTTAAATACTTCAAAAGCCTTTCACATGTCCCATCATAACGTTTCGTTACTGATGTGCCACCACCAAATATCCAAACCAAAAAGAACAATATGAATGAAAAACGCCTCCCAAAAAAAATTGACCATAAATACAAGAAATGATTCTCCTTCACAAGAGGCAGCTCATCATACTGGAGAGCCGAGGCAGTCTTATCAGAGAGACCAACCTCCATTTGTTCTGATCCTGTGATTTTCAGAAAGACAGACATCTGCGTAGATCAACAGTTATATGACCTAGATCAAATTCTGAATGTCTCAAAGCGTCCCTCTGCTAATTTTTCTATCAATATGACTACTAAGATGCAGCATTTAAAGTGTGAAGAATTAAAATTAAAAAAATAAAGTGTCAAGAATTTCAAGTTTCCAGAATGCCATGAAGACTATAAAAAGTTATTTTGTGAAAGGTATTTGTTGCTAGTAAATTCTCTGTCAAGACTTTTGCTGTTAGGAAACAGAAAAACAAAATCAATGGTTTTAACAGAACAGGCACAAATAACTGAAATAAGTATATTTCACTTACCATTAGCTTTCCGTAGCACTGAACAGTTATGAATTAGTTAACATACCTCATAAATATTATATAATTTGTACATTAAAAATTTTATAGGAAGAAATAGCCATCTTACCATATTATGTTATATAAACATATAGAGAAATACATGTTATATATGTCATATATAACATATGTTCATATTTTCATATGTTATATATGATATATATACATATAAACATGCCTTCAGGACACACAAAGCTTTTAAGATTTATAAACAATGAACAAATAGGTGAAACTCAAATTTGTATTAAACTCTTTATCTTTGTACAAATCCACTGACCCATTTTATTAAAAGTAAAATAACAGCTGGGCTTTTACTTTCACTGAAAGTATAACAATTGCAGTTCAATTATCGCATTCATACAGTACAATGAAGACTACAGTTCAAGTTGCACAACTGACCTTCTCTTCTATAAAAATAGAAGCTAAATTCTGAGTAACTGTATTATGAAACATTTTGAAAAGGAGAATCCTGTTGCTTTTATTGTATAAGAAATAATTTGGAACTTAATATTTCTTTGCATTTCCTTGCATATTTGTAAATATGGCTTTATTCTCTTTTTTTATTAAGAAATACCTGACCGCTTTGCAGAATGACAAAAGATACCCTGTTAGATAGCTGTATGGGGGAGGACCCCAAAATGTAAATACATGTAAAAGATTTTCAGAGACAAGAAAAATAAACTTAATTTGAAAAGCACAATTATTGCACTTTATAATATGCTCCTAAGCATAGCAGGAAGATCAACGTGGTTTCTCTAGGAACAACTTGAGGTGTTTCGGTGAATCACTTTACTCACCTGTTTGGCTTAGCTGGGATGTGCTTCTGCTTCTTCTAGACACGATGGCAACCACTTTGGCACTCAGGCTGGATCTCCTTTTCTTTCCACCTAATCCGACTGTACCCACGGCTGTGTCTGACTGACTTCCGTCATTGTGCTCCAGTGTGTATATCTCTCCACTCACACTGGTGCTTTTCACGATGGCTCTTCCGGAAGTCCCCATCCGTCTGCCTTGCATTTTGGGGGGGTAAATGAACTAGATTTACAAGGTAAAAACATACATGCATCCATAAATTACAGGTCAGTAATAAAATAAACTCTATATCTAATATATTTTTGAAATAAACCAGGCAAACTTTAAGATGGAAAAGTCAGTTGAGGACCCGTGCTACATCTTTTAATGCACTTTCAAATCGCATCACTATCCTCAAACATTTACTAGGTCTAACTTTAAAACAATACAATTTTTACATGGCAGAATATATCACCATTTTAAGGACAGCAGGAGGAAAGGCAACCAATGGTCTTCATTGGAGAGAGATGATATCTGGCCACTTTTAAAAACAATTATTGATAATTTCGGAGAAACTTAAAAAAATTAAATTAATTCAAAAAGTTGCTATATACACTTGAAGCAAAGGACTATGAAAAACGGACAATGAAATTATTATATGACGAGGTCTTAAATCTGAAAGTATTCACTCTAGTTTTTCTTTGGGATTCCAACTGCTGATTTATCTTTTGCTATTTGGCCTTTTATGAATCTTTTTGTGATTCCAACTGACAAATTTATATTTTGCTACTTGGACTTTTGTGAATCTAGGAAAAACTCCTAAAGAGGCCAAAAAAAATGAATATTCCAACTTTACTCTATTTCTTCAAGCAATATCTCCTAGACAAAAAGTCATCTCATATTCATTATTCTTTGCTTCACACTCACATGCTGAAGAGTCATCTTTTTTAAAATTAAAATCTAGTTATTCATGTGCCTCAATTGTATTAATGTATACTGACTACTGTACTTCTCTCCCAAGTTAATAAAATTCTGTTGAGAACCTCAGGCTGAAGAGAGAAAAAATATTCTACCCGTCAAAATAAAGGTAAATGAGTTGGGAGAGTTGGGAGTTAGAACAGGTAAGAGCTAGAGATAGGGAAGTAATATGGTTATGCATTATGCATCCGTGTTGTTCTTTTTTTTCTTTTTGGGTCACACCTGGCGATGCTCGGAGGTTTCTCCTGGCTCTGCACTCAGGAATTACTCCGGTGGTGCTCGGGGGGACCATATGGGATGCCGGGGATCGAACCCGGACCAGCATGGGCCGGCCACGTGCAAGGCAAATGCCCTACCTGCTGGGGTATCACTCCAGCCCCTGTGTTGTACTTCTTGATCCAATAAAGATGTAGTTTAATAGTGATATGAAATGAGCCATTTAATTTTGTTTCCTCAGATATCTGCAAAGTTTGACTTATATGAACTTTACTACCATCAAGTTGTCCTATCACTTGCTTTGAAAAATAAAATACACTACTATAATAACATCTATTAACATGGCGGCCCCAATAAGTGATTACCTTTAACACACCAGAGTATCTTCATATGATTAGAAATGATAAAACAGAAAGTCTTGAGATATGCAGCATGTCTATATTGATATACAAATGAGTATTTTTTTTGTTTTGTTTTTGGGAGGAGGGCTAAACACAGCTGTGCTCAGGGCTTACTCTTGACTCTGGGCTCAGAAGGGCTCTGGGGTGACATGTAGGACTAGCAATCTATTCCTGGTCAGCTGCGTGCAAGGCACTGAGTGCCCTCCCTACTTTACTATCACTCTGGCCCCACAAATGAGTGTTTTAGTAAAAAGGAAAAGTGACATAGAGTAAATTGAGAAATGTGCAAAGGAAAGACCATGCAGAGTTTAGAAACTATGGAAAAGTGACAAGACTGTTCAGCTTTTTTAGGGTGCACAATCCTTTATGCATCGTGAACTGAAACCTGGAATCCGGCCCAGGTATGCTGAACCAGAGACTCTCAGACATGGGGCAGAGCTGCTACTTGCTCTCCCTGTGCCCAACTGCTCATGAGGCGCCTGGGAGGCATGGCGGATTCTAGCCCTGGCCTGCCACCCCAGTAGAGCCTCACAACAAACCAGACCACCCTCCCCTACTCCATGGGGCTGCCATTTTCCACATCCAGACTTCCCTCTCGTCACAACTCCACCCAGCAGACCAGACTATCACAGCCTGGATAACCGACAGCCACCCTGCAGAAGTTTTTTTTTCAATCCGGCCCAGGTATGCTGAACCAGAGACTCTCAGACATGGGGCAGAGCTGCTACTTGTTCTCCCTGTGCCCAGCTGCTCATGAGGTGCCCAGGAGGCATGGCGGGTTCTAGCCCTGGCCTGCCACCCCAGCAGAGCCTCACAACAAGCCAGACCACCCTCCCCTACTCCATGGGGCCCGTCATTTTCCACATCTGGACTTCCCCCTCGTCACAACTCCACCCAGCAGACCAGACTATTACAGCAATGTTTTATTTAGAGGTGACTACAACAGTATGCCACCCGCATGGCAAGTCTGGCAAGCTGCTCGTGTAGTATTTTATATGCCAAATACCAGTAACATTTATATTAGGTCATTCCTGTGACCTAATATAATGGTTTGAGGCTCTTTATATTCCTGGAGCAAGCGGATGCCTTTGGGTTCTGCTAGCATGAGACAGGACATATGGAGATAATATTACTGGTGCCTGCTCTAGCAAATAGATGATTAACGGGAAGATAGTGATAGTGATAGTGAACTGAAACCTGGCACTTTTTATTTGATAGTAATGATTTAAAGTTTAGAATCTGCATCTGCATTTCTTGGTCTACATAAAAATTCCACTGGTAACAAAGAACCACATCATCGGCCTGCTCTTATTTCCTGCTTATCTTATTAGTTATGTATATACTTGAGCTAAAATATAAGCAGGCACATCAAGATTTGTTCAGTTTTGTAGATCAATTTCATTGTCATTATGTGCATCTTCAATTATTCAAAAATCATGTGAGAAAAATGAACATATTTTTTGGATAATTTTTCTCTAGATTAGAGAAGTTTAAAAGCACAGAGGGGGCAAGAGAGATAGTACAAGGACTAAGGTGCTCATTTTACATGCAGCCCCTGTTCCACCCAATGCATGCAACACTTATGTTCCTGTGATGACTCCCAGGAGTGATCCCTGAGCACTGAACTAGAAGTAACACCTGAGCACTGCTGGGTGTGGCCCACTCTATTCCTCCTAAATGGTACTAATAAAAATGTCTTCTATAAATGTTTCTTAAAGGTGAACTAGGGAGATTAAAAAGTCACGGACATATGGTCAGAGCACTGAAATCTTGTGCAAAGCTGACAAATAAAATTTCTAAAAATAATTTGGGAAATATGAATAGTGACTGCATTTGAGGAAGTGATAAATTATCTTGAAATTGTTTTGTGAATAAATCATATAACTTTTTATCAAAATATTTTAATTAGAAGTAAAAGCATGACTATTATCTGAAGGTAGTATCTAGTTATCAAAGAAATCTTGAATACTATGATATCTAATGAGAATAGATTAAGACATTTTCAATTTTTCTGTCTACTTGAGAAAACATGTTTGGAAGTTTAAAGTACCAGATTGATATATTCAATAAGGTCGTTGTATTAGTATCACGATCTCACGATCTTCCCATTGATCATCTATTTCCTAGAGCGGGCACCAGTGATATCTCCATATGTCCTGTCTCATGCCAGTAGAGCCAGGGGCATCAGCTTGCTACAGGAACATAAAGAGCCTCAAACCATTATATTAGGTCATGGGAATGACCTAATTTACTGGAAATTGGCATATCATATACAACACGAGAAGCTTGCCAGGCTTGTCGAGCGGGAGGCAAACTCTTTTAAACACCTCCAAATAAAGCATTTATTGATGAACCGCGCGGCCGCTTTGCGGCCGCGCTGTGATGGGCTGGTCTGCTGGGTGGAGTTCTGACGGGAGGGAAGTCCAGAAGTGGAAAATGGCGGCGCCCATGAAGTGAGGAGGGGTGGTCTGGCTTGTTGTGAGGCTCTGCCGAGGTGGTGGGCCAGGGCTAGAACCCGCCATGCCTCCCGACTGCCTCATGAACGGCTGTGCACAGGGAGAGCAAGGAACAGCTCTGCCCCATGTGTGAGAGTCTCTGGACCAGCATACCTGGGCCGCATTGAGGAAAAAAGCTGCTGCAGGGTGGGTGTCGGTGATCCGGGCTGTGATGGGCTGGTCTGCTGGGTGGAGTTCTGACGAGAGGGAAGTCCAGAAGTGGAAAATGGCGGCGCCAGTGGAGTGAGGAGGGGTGGTCTGGCTTGTTGTGAGGCTCTGCCGAGGTGGTGGGCCAGGGCTAGAACCCGCCATGCCTCCCGACTGCCTCATGAACGGCTGCGCACAGGGAGAGCAAGGAACAGCTCTGCCCCATGTGTGAGAGTCTCTGGACCAGCATACCTGGGCCGCATTGAGGAAAAAAGCTGCTGCAGGGTGGGTGTCGGTGATCCGGGCTGTGATGGGCTGGTCTGCTGGGTGGAGTTCTGACGAGAGGGAAGTCCAGAAGTGGAAAATGGCGGCGCCAGTGGAGTGAGGAGGGGTGGTCTGGCTTGTTGTGAGGCTCTGCCGAGGTGGTGGGCCAGGGCTAGAACCCGCCATGCCTCCCGACTGCCTCATGAACGGCTGTGCACAGGGAGAGCAAGGAACAGCTCTGCCCCATGTGTGAGAGTCTCTGGACCAGCATACCTGGGCCGCATTGAGGAAAAAAGCTGCTGCAGGGTGGGTGTCGGTGATCCGGGCTGTGATGGGCTGGTCTGCTGGGTGGAGTTCTGACGAGAGGGAAGTCCAGAAGTGGAAAATGGCGGCGCCCGTGGAGTGAGGAGGGGTGGTCTGGCTTGTTGTGAGGCTCTGCCGAGTGGTGGGCCAGGGCTAGAACCCGCCATGCCTCCCAACTGCCTCATGAACAGCTGTGCACAGGGAGAGCAAGGAACAGCTCTGCCCCATGTGTGAGAGTCTCTGTATTAGTATAGATATGATTTATATTCCTCCTCTGTTATTTATTTTTCTTCTGTTTTCTGGGAAATTATTTGTCATTTAGTCTTTTGCTTTCTATTTTGTACCAGTTATGTTAAAATTTTGATATTTTAAATTAGTATGCACCTTTAAATTAGTATGTAAATACTAATCATATTTGCTAAATCTTTCCCATTTTCTGAGTATATAATTTATGAATAAAAGTTAAAAAGTGCTCTGCACACAGATTATAATATCATCATCTTTTCAAAAATAAGATAATCTAATCATCTCAGGTACCACTGTACTACCTGATGAGTTTTAGCTAAAACTATATTCTCAAAGATCTGTCTCATTGAATCAGGCTATGAATCTGCACTTACCAAAACTTTCATCAATGCTGCCAGTGATTGAATGCAGCAAAATCCCATCACTTGTCAGTATTTATTTTTTTTGACTTTTCAGTACATAATGTATTTGACATATGAAACACTTCATTCTCATGGATTTTCCTATCTAGTGTCTGTAGTTCTTGATTTTAGTCATTTCTCCATTGAGACTAACATCTCAGATGTCTTATGTGTTCTCAAGTTTCACAATATATAGTGCACATTCCAACTGATCTTTACTTTGACTCATCCATGAACTCTAAGTTTTTATATCTTGTATCAACTTACATTCCTGCTTGCATATATATTATTTTCAGAACTATACATATGGGTCTTATATATATATATAACTATACATATGGTTCTTATATATATATGGTTCTTATATATATAATTCTAAAATGTATTGTTATAAAAATGATTTGTTCAGTTTAACAAAAATTACTGCTTTGTGTTCATTCACAGTAAATCGAAGACACTGATTTTTCAGTGATGCATAAAGGAAACTTATATAATACAATATTACTTCAGTAAAATGATATGATACTACTCCTTCAACCCACTGCACACAATAAGGTTGTAAAGAATAAACTTGAATTGAGAACTTATTTTTCAATTGAATAAAAATTGCCTTACCTTTAGTGTTATATATGAAATGTTAGTTAACAAGCTTATATTATGATTATTTGATTCCCTAGCCAATTGTAAACATTTCATTTGTATTTACTTTCTTAATACTTATGGTACAAATATTTTACAACTGTATACATTTTGATGTGACATACATTCATACTGATTTGGAAAAAATGCTTATTATTTGGGAAAAATGTTAACTAAAGCTTATGATTTTATTGAGCTAATGGATGATCAGTTTTTATTATAAATTAAGAATCTTACTCCATAAAATATTTATTTTTTAATGATTGTATCCATATTCACATAAATATATTAGAACACGAGTTTCTTGAATAATTTTTTGGAGTGACCTTATTATTCTGTTGGTAATCATACTAAGAGCTAAAGCCTTGACATCTGCAACATTTTTCTTGTAACAATGTTTTGATTTTTAGGGAATATTTTGAGAGTGTGGAGGACTTGTTCACATGCTCCCATGGGCTCACTATTGAAGCTAATTAAAATGCGCTGTCAAGCAGGAAACCTCATGGATTTTTGAAGTCCAAGGATGCCTTTTCATAGTACCTAGATTATTCTCAGGTGGCAAGGGCATGTTATTTTTAGTCTCTCAGCTTTGATTGCTCAAACTATGGTTTTATTGTTTAATTGTTTCCAATTACTGGTTAGCTTTGCTTGCTTGTGACAAAAATCACATTTTTACCAGTGGTAGCAATAACAAGGAATCTACCTGTGAATGGAATATGTTGGAAAGCAGACAGTAAGATATATGGGAAATTGGGCAACAATTGATGGAAAATATGGTTAGCTAGTCTTTTGGCAAGTTACTAAAAATATCACTCAGGAAGAATGTCTTCTGCATACCGCAAAGAGAACAGTCTTACAGTCTTTTAAAGTCTGAGTTTGGAGATATATGCACAGCTGAATACAGCTGCAAGGAATGATGAAATCATGTAATTTGCTGCTATCTGGGTGGAAATGGAATGTATCCTGTTGAATGAAGTAAGCAAGAAGGGCAAATGAAGGATGGTCTCATTTATCTGTGGAATATAGAAATGGACAAGGGAATACAATGTAGAAAAGGTGAAATGCTTAGATACCCTTACTTCAGGATATATGGAGGAGAAGAACAGAGAAAGGAATCCAGGGGGAAGTAAGATGAGAAGGTGAAGTAATGTGGGAGTTGAGGTTGACGGTCTTGGGTACATCAGTAATGTGTGTATGGGGGGGGGCAAGTATTTTTATATATTCAAATCACAGAGTCAACAGCACGGAAAACATGAGATCCACACTACAACAGACTTTAAAATGTGCCTTCAAAGTGGTAGATTGGGGACGGAGTGGATTTTGGGAATACTAGTAAAGAATGTTGACATTGGTGCTAGAAAATTATATGTCTAAAACTCAACTCTCGATAATTTTGTTAATCATGGTTCTTGAGTACAACAAAAAAATTCAGTTTAAACATTTCCAGGTGAAAAGCCATTTTTGGCATTCATATTAAATGACAATAATAAAAAGTTGTATAGTATCTAGACATTTCCTAAGTAGTTTTGAATATTAAACGATCATTAATAAGGATTCATGTCTACACATGTGTCTCCATGTGCATGTATATAAAATTGTCTCTCTCAGAGTTGTTCTGGTGGCTACCAGGTGCTGCAAAGCTACTGACTCAGGGGAGGCAGCCTCTGCCAGATGTGGTCCCTGGCCTCTGGGTACATATATGTGTGGTTTCTATCAAACAATGCCTCTAATTTCTATGTATTGTAAAGTACACTTGAGGCTCCAAGTGTGCTTGAAACTTTAAGTACTTTTGAAACTTTAAGAGATTTCCATATATTTAGGGTATTTTATTATGCCTTCAGTATAACGGCTTGGTTGTTAAACTGCTTTTATCTGATACCTATTGCTATCCTTAGTTATCTAACTCCAAGTTCTAGTTTTCTCACTGAATTAGAACCTTAGGTTAAAAGTAATTATTAATATGGATAGTTGGGCTCTCCCTAGGCTTGGCTGATCATGAGGTGTCCAGGGGGGTGGGCAGATTCGGGCCCTGGCCCACCACCCCAATAGAGCCTCGGAAGGAGCCAGAGGAAACCCGTACCATGATGGCAACCATTTTCAACATCTGGATTCCACAGCCCGTCAGAGCTCTACCCAAAAGAGAAGCCAATTTCAATCCAATTTCAAGCCCAGCTCATCAGAATCCCACCCTAGAGAGAAGCCTAATTCACAGACACAGATGGAGCTGCTACTGGCTCTCCCTGTTGCACGCAACTGCCTTGCTGTCGTGCAGTACATCAGTAAGTGCAAAAACTGTGAGCGCCCTCATGGCAGAGCCTGGCAAGCTTGTTTTTTTTTTTTTTTGATGGTTTTATTTTTTTGCTTTTTTGGGTCACACCCAGCAATGCTCAGGGGTTACTCCTGGCTCTGCACTCAGGAATTCCTCCTGGCGGTGCTCAGGGGACCATATGGGATGCCAGGGATAGAACCAGGGGCCGGAGCAGGCCGGCCACGTACAAGGGAAACACCCTACCTGCTGGGCTATCACTCCGGCCCCTCGATATGTTTTTGATATGCCAAAACAGCAATGATAATAGACCTCATTACCATGACCTGAAGGAATGGTTTGAGACTTTTCATGTTCCTGAAGTGAGCAGAGGCCCTTTGACTATACTAGCATGGGGCAGGAACAAATGGAGATGTTACTAGCACCCGTTCTAGCAAATTGATGAACAATGGGAAGACAAGTGATACAAGTGAGACAATATGGATAGCTAATTCTAAATTAGAAACAGAAACCAGTACAAATATATATATATATATATATATATATACACTAAATATTTAAGATATTAAATGTGTTTTTCCAAGAAAAGAATAAAGTCATTTCTTTTAACAGACTATCTGTTTTAACAGACTATCTGTAATTGAGTGAACCACAGAATGTGGATTGGTACACTAAACTGTAGTTTGTAGAAAACAATTTACCTAGCTTATTGTACTTGGGAAAAGTAAGTCTCAGGGGACAGAATTAATTAGCTCCTTTTAATAAAAATGGAAATATTCTAAAATAATAAGAAAGGTTTAGAGATATTTTATTTACAAATTGAATTTTAATTTTTTTTAAAGATATACTTGACAAGTATATCTACCCGCCTGGCAGAGCCTGGCAAGCTACCCGTGTCGTATTTGATATGCCAGATAACAGTAGCAATTATAGACCTCATTATCATGACCTGATGGAATGGTTGAGGCTCTTTATGTTCCTGGAGCAAGCAGGTGCCCTTGGTCTCTACTTGCATGAGACAGGTCATATTGAGATGTTACTGGTGCCCGCTTGAGCAATTTGATGATGAACAGGAAGACAGTGATACAGTGATCAAAATTTACTTTCCTAGGGCTGGAGCAATAGTACAGTAGATAGTGTGATTGCCTTGCATATGGCTATCACAGATCTGATCCCTGGAACCACAGTTGGTCCCCCAAACCCTACCTCCCTATATTTCTCTGTCAAAAGAACTAGAGGCCTACAAAGAACCACATCAATTATAAAAGGGACAAATAGGCAGAAAAGATGGTACAAAATACAAAGAAATTCACAATACTGCTTATTAATGTGCTAAGTTAACACAAATTAGAATTCTACACTTAAGTTTGGATCATTTACCCTATAAATAGTAATAGCAGAAGGGAACTTACCGATCAACATTCAAAGACCATTCAAGGCATTTGCTTTTAATTTTTAGTAGTGAGAGATAGCAACTGATGATAATAATAATCAACATGGCATCAAATACATACTAGATATGCCTGGTATATCTATTTTGATAATTGATGAACAATGGGAAGACAAGTGATACAAGCGATCCGTTTGACACTAGGCATCATTTAAAATTAAAGGATATACTCAAATTCACTTCCTTCAGAGACCTCTCTAATTCTTTGTATTATTTTAAATTTTTACTTAACTGAGGCATCAATCAGTTTACAGTAGTACTAAAATACTAGCTTTATAGTTGCATAGTACTGTATCAATCCCTCCACTGATGTTTATAGACTTTACTGAATTTCAGTATTTTTACATAAACAGACTTCAATTTGAGGTCTTAGACTCATTTCGTCATTCTTAGGTATTTTACATTTTTGCTTATATTGCTTTGTGGGTATTTATAACTTTCTTTTTTGTGGGGAACACACCCAACTGTATTCGGGACATCCGGCTCTGAACTCAGAGATCAGTCCTGATGGACAAGGGAAACCATATGTGGTGCTGGGGATTGAATCTGGGTTGGTCATTTTCAAGTCATGCACCCTATTTATGATACTATCTCTGCAGTCACACAAATTCCATTTTTCACTGTCCAATGCTGGTACCAAAAGTAGCTGATTTTCATATTCTGACCTTATCAAGTGATATTGATATATTTCTCAAATCTAAGAGTTGTTTTGTATATTCTTTTGGATTTTTAGAGACACAGTTGTATAAACTGTAAACATCATTTAAATATATATATTCTTTTTATTTTTTTCTTCCTATATTGCCATTTTCTGAGCTTTAACAGTGCAGAGCGTGAGCAGAAAAATACGAAACAGAATCCGTTAGAGTAGTGTTGGTGAATTTAGGGTATGTGTGTTCCATACTTTACTATTAAATATGATGCCTAAAGTTATTGGAATCTTTACTACTATAAGAAAAATTCTCTTATTTACTACTATAAGAAAAATACTGGAAGATGCAGCAGAAGCCAGGAAAAGCATTCGCACCGCCTGCCTGTCCTTCACCAACTATAGGACCAAGATACTGCCCTCCGACGCCCTGATGGATCTATCACATCTTCCAGAAAGGCAATGGAGATGATTATCCATGACATCTACTCAGATCTATTTGATAGCCATGTCCACCTGCCCACATACCAAATTCCACAGGATGGATATGTCATTCCCAACGTTCTTCCTTCTGAAATATGATATGCCATTACATCGGTAAAGAAGGGAACAGCACCAGGACCAGACAAAGTCAGACCCGGACACCTGAAGCATCTGCCATCAGTACTCATCAATACACTAGCTCGGCTCTTCACACGCTACCTGTCCGAATGCAAGGTGCCCTCCCAATGGAAAACCAGCAGGACAGTTCTACTGTTCAAGAAGGGAGACATTCACGACATCCGCAACTACCGCCCCATCTGCCTGTTGTCCGTCATCCACAAGCTGTTCACTCGAGTCATCCTGAACAGGATTGGCAGAATACTAGATGAAGGACAACCATGCGAGCAAGCTGGCTTCCAGAAAGGATTCAGCACAATTGACCATATCCATACGGTAACGAAGCTCACTGAGGTTTGTAGGGAGTACAAGATGCCGCTCTGTCTCACATTCATTGATTTAAAGAAAGCCTTTGATTCTGTGGAGACTGAAGCGGTCATTGAAGCCCTAGCCAAACAGGGCGTTCAAACCCAATGCATCAAGATCCTTCGTGAGCTGTATTATGTATTCACCACCAGGATCTCACCATTCTACAAGGCAGTGATCATTGATGTCGAAAGAGGGGTTCTGCAGGGTGATACCTTTGCACCAAAACTCTTTTAGCGCCACCCTCAAGAACATCATGCGACAATTAGAATGGGAAGGAATGGGAGTGAAGATAGACGGTTGGCAACTACACCACCTTCGCTTCGCAGATGACATCGTTCTAATAACATCAAACATTAGCCAAGCGGCACAAATGCTGGCTGACTTTGACCGAGAATGTGGAAAGATAGGTCTACAGCTGAATCTAAAGAAAACTATGTTCATGAAGAATGAACTAGTTCCAGAGGCCCCATTCACTCTCAATGGAACAAACATCTCTGAATGCAGCAGTTATGTGTACCTAGGTTAAGAAGTCAACATGATGAACGACCTAAAACCTGAGCTGCGCAGGAGGAAGAGAATGGCATGGAATGCCTTCAAAGGCATCAAAGAAATAGCTAAAAGGACAAAGAACTTCCGGCTCGGGCACATCTCTTTGACTCCACCTTTCTCCCTGCATTAACATATGCTTCAGAGACCTGGGCCCTACGAAAGCAGGATGAGAATGCTATTTGGGTCTCCCAGAGAGAAATCAAAAGAGCTATGCTTGGAATATCATGCCTCACTCAAGTGAGAGAAGGAATCGGAGTTCTGACATCCATCGCTATTCCAGTATCAGGGACTCTGTCTTGTTTGCCAAGGCATCGAAAATCAGATGGGCTGGACATGTAATGCGATTTGGAGACGACTGCTGGACTAGGCTGTTACCGACTGGATCCCACGGGATGTCAAAAGATCACGTGGCTGCCCATCTACAAGATGGTCAGACTTCCTTGTCAAGACCCTGAAGGAACGGTTTGAGGCTCTTCATATTCCTGAATCAACCAGATGCCATTGGACTACATTGGCACGTGATAGGGGCCAATGGAAATGTTTTACTGGAACCTGCTCGAGCAAATCGATGAATAGCGGGATTCAAGTGAGCAAGTGATCAAGAAAATTCTCAGTGTACTCAGATATCCCATTATTCATGTGTACTGAATTTTATATAAATGCTATTTCCCTGTATGTTAAGTATGAGATGATTATATGCCTTTCTTACTATAACACATTACACAGAAAATATGAAGACAATTCTTTATTTTTAAAAAGAAAATTGTTTTTAATCAATATATTTTCATTGTCTCTCAAATTCAGTCTATGTACATAATGATTTACTACCTACCTATGTAGATTCATTTTGCTAAAATTTCATCGGATATATTTTACTTTTTTTAAATTTTAAAATTTTAGCTATCTTAATTAAGAGATTTTGGCTTGTGATTTGCCTACTAGGTTAGATTCATTTAGAGTTAGGAAGTAAACAGTCTTTTCATTCTCTGGGAGGAAAAGGCACACAACACAGTATGTAGTCCTAAATATTTGAAATAATTTACCAGTGAATCTACCTGGGTCATGAATTTTCTAGGTGTGAAGGTATAAAAAATTGATAGAACATCTTTGTAAAATAGAACCTAAAGAGTTTATAATTCTTATGCGGTTTTTGTATGTTGTACTTTTTGAGGAGTGTATATCTCATTTGGTCAGAGCTATGTACATGTATTTTGCAGAGCCAGATATTTGACGTAATGCAGGCCGCTTTATATCTGTATGAGTACCATTTTGCTAGTATGATAGAACACAGCCACATGTAACATATAATCAATGATCATAAGACTGTTTCAATAACTTTTTAAATAAAGTCATGGCATAGTTTGGCTTGATGATCAATGTGATTGATCTAAACTTGATCTAAATTGTAAAACTGAAGCAAATTTTTTCCACAATGTCACTTATATAACAGGTACTATTCTTTTTCATGATACTGATAATTTGGATCTAGACATTTATTTGTGATTCAGAGACTGATACTCCTAGAGTTAAGTCTTTCATTACCATTTATTTTAATCACCATGCGTGTTCTTCTCCTATTACCTATCTAATTAGATACCTTTCAATAAAAATCAGTTATTAATTCATTTAACATATTTGTAGTTACCTTAAGATTAATATACATGCCTTGATTTACTAGTTTTCTATTGCCATAAATTTTTTATCACTTTCAAATAATGCAACTATTGTAAACTTGCTTCCATTACTCTTTCATCTTTTACATAATTTTATATATTTTATTTGTATATATGTTTTATCTATCACATAATCTTTTACTTGTGATTATTTTATCAATTTATTCCAGAGTTTATTTTTCCCTCCAATACAACACTTCTTCCTTTAACATGATGGACAGAATCTTTGAGTGTCTTAGTTGTTGAACTATTTAATCAGTTCATCCATTTATTGCTGGCTAAGCATAAAATTTTAAGTTAAATTTCAATTTCCCCTTACAACACTCTTTCTTTTGGCCATTGATTGTATTGATTTTGGCTTTCAGGATATCTGCTGAGATTCTAGTTCAAATTGTAGTGTTGCATGCTTGAAATTGATTATTTCTTTTCCCTTTAAGGTTTTAAGAATATCCTTTAGGAGTAATACTAAGTGAAATATGACTGAAGGAATAAACAAATAACAGATGACCCCACTTATACTGGAATATAGAGAAGTAAAGCAAAGTAAGTGACAGGGATAGACAAAGCCAAATCCTGAACACAAAACTGAGTTTGGAGAGGTTGGAAGAGGAAAGAGTTTAATGGACTTGTTGGAGGGATACTGGTATTTGGGTGGTGGGTGTACTGTGATAACATATTTTAATGGGCCATGAAAGTGTAACCCTGAAACATGTACTGCCTTATAAACCAATATTACTTTAATCTTTTTTGGGTCACACCCGGCAATGCTCAGGGGTTACTCCTGGCTCTGCACTTAGGAATTAATCCTGGCAGTGCTCGGGGGCATATGGGATGCCAGGTATGAAACCCGGGTCGGCCGCATGCAAGGGAAACACCCTACCCACTGGACTATTCTTAGAGAATGCTGATTTTAGGATAAGGTCCTTCCCAAGATCTTTCACATTTATACATAGTATACAGTTCTAGACAGGTTCTAACTGATACAAGCCTAGCAAGAAGCCAGAATAAACCACACATCATGCAGTCAGTGATTCTCAACATCCAGACTTTATAGTTCCTCAGAACTCTATCCAAGAGAAAACCTGATCTTCCCCTTTAAGTTTCATCAGTAAATGCTCGAGATGAGAGCCTTCTACTGGCTCTCATATACCACCTACATGGCAAAGCCTGGAAAAATACACATGTTTTATTTACTTGTTATGCCAAAAACTAATAACAATTATGGACCTTAGTCCCATGACCTGAAGAATGGTTTCAGGCTCCTCCTGTCCCTGGAGCAAGCAGATGCCCTTGGGTTACACTTGCTTGTGACAGGACTAATGGAGATGTTACTAGTGCCCACTCGAGCAAATCAATGAACAATGGGAAGACAGTGACAGTGATTACTTCAATAAAAATAAAATTAAGTACAAAAAAAAAGAATTTGCTTTAGTTTCATGCTTCAATAATGACAATGCTGTTTTGTGTTTCTTTATGTAGCCTGGTTTCTTAAAAATATTTTTTGTTTTTATATGTTAAACACTGATTATGGAAAATTATTCACCAGCACTTCAGTATTCAGTTATGTCTTTTGCCATTTCTTCCTGTTTTGGGATCTCAAATTATTCATCCACTGTTAAAGGCATGTCAACATGTCATTTGAGTTTTCATATACATCTTCTGTCTCTCTATGCATTTATATATAATTTCTTTACATGGCTCACTGATTCTGTGTATTCCATTTCTTGTTTTTTTTCTTTTTGGGTCACACCCAGGAATGCTCATGGGTTACTCCTGGTTCTTTGCTCAGGAATTACTCCTGGTGGTACCTGGGGACTATATGGAATGCCGGGAATCGAACTTGGATCAGCCGGTGTGCAAAACAAATGCCCTACATGCTGAACTATGGTTACACCCTTTTTTCCATTTACAATATGCTATTACACCCACTATAATAATTTGTGTATTGATTCTTTTATAGTTATCAGCCAATTAAAAATAAACTTCAAGTCTCACTGAAAACATAACACTTTGCTTTTGTAGACTGTAATTATGAATATTCTAAAGTCTCTGGAGCCAGAGCTATAGCACAGCAGGTAGGTTGTCTGCCTTGGATGTGGCCGGCCTGGGTTCAATCCTCGGCATCCCATATGATCCCCTGTGCACTGCCAAGAGTAATCCTGAAAGAAGATCCAGGAGTAACCCCTCAGTGTTGCGGGGTTTGACCCCCACCCACAAAAAAGTCTCTAGTATCTGTGATCAATTTGTATATGTCATTGTCACTGTCTTCCCATTGTTCATCGATTTGCTGGAGTGGGCACCAGTAACATCTCCATACATCCTGTCACAAGCAAGTGTAACCCAAGGGCATCTGCTTGCTCCAGGGACAGGAAGAACCTCAAACCATTCTTCAGGTCATGGAATTGAGGTCCATAATCTTACTAGTTTTTGGCATAACAAATTAATAAAACACGGGTAGCTTGCCAGGCTTTGCCATGTAGGTGATATAGTCTCAGTGGAAGGTTCTCATCTAGAGCATATACTGATGAAACTTAAAGGTGAAAGATCATGTTTTCTCTTGGATGGAGCTCTGAGGAACTATGGAGTCCGGATGTTGAGAATGACTGACCGCATGATGTGTGGGTTGCTCTGGCTAACAATATTCTTAGATAATGCTGATTTTAGGATAAGGTCCTTCCCAGAATCTTTTACATTTATACATTGTATACAGCTCTAGACTGGTTCTAACTAATACCAGTAAGCCTAGCAATTTGTATATGCGCTTTTAAAAATTTTTCATGTTTTTGAATTAAATTTCAGACCCTACGAATAAAGATGTGTAAATGTTCAAAATGAATTTTATCCCCTCTCACCCTCACTCCAAGGCTTATCATTTTTTGGGGGTTGAATTTTTTTTTTTCTTTTTTGGGTCACACCTGGCAATACTCAGGGGTTTCTCCCTGGTTCTGCCCTCAGGAATTACTCCTGGCAGTGCTATGGGGAGCATATGGAATGCCAATTGAACTCGGGCGGCATGGGCCGGCCATGTGCAAGGCAAACGCTCTATCCGCTGGACTATCGCCTCCGGCCCCTGGGGTTGAAATTATTAATATACAAAAAAGAAAAAACAAAGGTGCTTATAAAGTTCTGACTCTTTGAAACTTGAAGTAAATTAATGTCTCCTTAGCATCAGGCAGTAGCTGAAATCAGGCAGTAGCTGAAATCTATGGCTCTTTATTCATTTGTTATGTTTTTTAATTTTTAAAAAAATATTTTATTATATCACCATGAGATATATAATTACAAAGATGTTCATGTTTGGGTTTTGATCATACAGTGTTCCACCACCCATCTCCCCAACAGTGCACATTTCCCACCACCAATAACCCCAATTCCTTCCTCCTCCCCTAGCTTTGCTTCTATGACTGGCTTTTATTTCTTCTCTCTCTCTCTCTCTCTCTCTCTCTCTCTCTCTCTCTCTCTCCCCTTCTTACATATTGGGATTGCAATACATTTAGAGCTTATCATGTGTATCCTTTTGCCTATATTCAATGCTCAGTTCTAGGCTGGTATTATCATTTTCGACAATTATCAGCACACTGTTCCCTTCTCTGTCTTACCTAACCTCTGACTCCCACATGCTTGTGGTAGATTCTACCTTTGACAAGGTATACCTTTGACAAAACCTCCTAATTCATGTTTTGCCTGACCTGGGATATTTGTATGATAATATATATGTATATATACTATATTTATATATAGATATATGTATCACTTGTACCACTTGTCTTCCTGTTAATCATTGATTTGCTTGAGCGGGCACCAATAACATCTCTATATGTCCTGTTTATGCTAGTGTAGCCCAAGGGCATCTGCTCCCTTCAGGAAGATAAAAAGCCTCAAACCATTCTATCAGGTCATGGGAATGAGGTCTATAATTGATACTGGTATTTGGCATATCAAATATGACACGGGTAGCTTGCCAGGCTCTGCTGTGCGGGTGGGATACTCTTGTAGTCACCTCTAATCTTGAGCATTTATTGATACGGCCATGCGAGCCAGGCTTGTGATCAGCAATTTTGCTGATACACACACACACACATACACAAACACAAACACTCACACATATGTTTATGTCATGCAAACAAATGCCAGTCATTCTATATCTCTCTCTTTCCTTCTGGCTAATTTCACTCAACATGAGCCTCTTCATGTCCATCCATTTATAGGCAAATTTCATAACTTCAATTTTTCTAACAGCTGCATAGTATTCCATTGTGTAGATGTACCAAAGTTTCTTTATCCAGTCATCAGTTTCAGGCATTCTGGTTGTTCCCAGATTCTGGCTATTGTGAATATTGCTGCTATGAAGATGAAAGTGCAGATGGTATTGCTGCTGTATGCTTTGGGCCTCCCAGGGTATATTCCCAGGAGTGGTCTGGCTGGGTCAAATGGGAGCTCAATTTCTAGTCTTTGGAGGAATGTCAATATTGTTTTCCAAACAGGCTGTATTAGTTGACATTCCCACCAATCATGGATGAAAGTCCCTTTCTCCCCTCATCCACACCAGAACTATTGTTATGCCCTTTTGGATATGTGCCAATCTCTGTTGCGTGAGATGACATCTCATAGTTGTTTTTGATTTGCATCCCTCCGATGATTAGTAATGATGAGCATTTTTTCATATGCCTTTTGGCCATTTGTATTTCTTCCTTGTAGAAGTTTCTGTTCATTTCTTCTCCCCATTTTTTAATGGGGTTGGCTGTTTTCTTCTTATAAAGTTCTACCAATGCCTGATATATCCTGCATATTAACCCTGTATTGAATGGGTATTGCAAGAATATTCTTTCCCACTCTGTGGACTATCTTTGTATCTTGGTCACTGTTTCTTTTGAAGTGCAGAAGATTTTTTAGTTTCATGTAGTCCCATATGTTTATCTTTTCTTCTAGTTGCTTTGTTAGTGGTGTTTTATCTTTGAAGATGCCTTTAGCTTCAATGTCTTGGAGGGTATTTCCTATATTTTCTTCAATTTACTTTATGGTTTCAGATCTGATATTGAGATCTTTAATCCATTTGATGTGAATTTTGTGCAAGGTATTAGACAGAGGTCCAAATTCAATTTTTTTGCATGTAACTGTCCAGTTTTTCCAGCACCACTTGTTGAAGAGGTTTTCCTTGACCATTTGATATGTTTTGCTCCTTTATCAAAGATCAAATGGTCATGTATTTTAGGATGGATGTCAGGATACTCAACTCTATTCCATAATTCCACAGATCTTTTTTATTGCAATACCATGCTATTTTAACTACTACAGCTTTGTAGTATGGGTTGAAGTTGGGAAGAGTGATGTCTTCTACTTCTTTTGCCCAAGGATTGCTTTAGCTATTTTTGGGGTTTATTATTCCATACGAATTTCAGGAGTCTTTGGTCAATTTCTTTGAAGTTTGTCATGGGTATCCTTATAGGGATGGCATTAAATCTGTATAAAGCTCTAGGGTGTAGTACCATTTTGATAATGTTAATTCTCCCAATCCATGAGCAGGGATTGTTTCCATTTCCTCGTGTCCTCTTTTATTTCTTTTGTTTTTGTTTTTGTTTTTTTGGGTCACACCTGGCAATGCTCAGGGGTTACTCCTGGTTCTGCACTCAGGAATTACTCCTGGTGGTGCTTGGGGGAGCATATGGGATGTCGAGGATCGAACCCGGGCCAGCACAGGCCAGCTACGTGCAAGGCAAATGCCCTACCCGTTGGACTATCACTCTGGCCCCCTCTTTTATTTCTTGAAGCAGTGTTTTGTAGTTTTCTTTATATAGGTCCTTTATACTCTTCTCTAAGCTGATTCCTAGGTATTTGATTTTCTGTGGCACAATTGAGAATGGGGTTGTTTTCTTAATATCTCTTTCTTCTCTCTCATTATTTGTATATAGAAAAGGCATTGATTTTTGAGATTTGATTTTGTACCCTGCCATTGTACTATAGGTAACTATTATTTCTAGGAGCTTTTGGTTGAGAATTTAGGGTTCTCTAGGTATAGCATCATGTCATTTGCAAATAGTAATAATTTGACTTCTTCCTTGCCTATCTTGATGCCCTTAATGTCCTTTTCTTCTCTAATTGCTATGACAAGTACTTCCATCACTATATTGAATAGAAGTGGTGAGAGTGGGCAACCTTATCTTGTCCCCGATCTAGTCACTATAGTAAAAATCTGAATATAACATAAGTGTCCAATAACAGATGAGTGCATAAACAGACTCTGTTATATAGACACAATGGAATATTACCTGGCTATAAGAAAAGACAAAAACATGCAAATTGCATCTACATGGATGGAACTGGTGGGTATCATGCTAAATGGAGTTAGTCAGAAGGGGAGAAAGAGATACAGAATAATTTCTCTCACATGTTGGATATAAAGTAGTACTGTAAGTAAACAACAAATGATCAAAGGCAAGTGAACCTCAGAGATTGTCTACACAACTGAGTTTACCAACTGTGTTGGGAGATGCAAGGATTCAAGGGTGGGACACTCAAGTGAAGGGTGGGATACTAGAGTATTTTATTCATGAAAACTTATTAACAATATTGTAAACCACAATACATAAAACTAAAAAAAAATTGTTTAAAGAAATCATTCTACTCTGGTTTTGAAGATGGTTCTGGTTCTCTACAGACACAACAAACATTTGTGTCAGTCAACATAGAATTTTAAATTCTCAATTACAATATGTAAAGATGACTAAAATTGCATTGCTGCTCTCTGATTGCACTCTCTTGTCATGTGTCACTGAACTGGAAAATAACCTTAGAGGAAACAGGGAAAATCTGGCACTCACTTCATATTCTTCCTTTCTTTTCTGCTTACTTTGTTTCTTCTGAGAGTCTTGGGATTTTGTTTAATCTTGCTTTAGATTTTGTAGATTTATACTGGGAAGATGAATTTGATACAAATTAAACTGTTATCGCTGGAATTAGAAGGAATGTGACATCTTATTTTAAAATATATTATAGTAATGGCAGAATTTTCAGACTAACTATATTATCAAAATCTCAATTTGGTTAGTGATGAAGTTGGATATACTATAATTACAGTGCAGCAATTTATTTCTATGAGAACTATGTTTAATAGCTGTTACAATTTGATCTCTCTGATACATCTTCCTTTCATACAGTAGACTTGAGACTTCCTCTCTGAGTTGATGTCATTGGCTACCCTATGATCACTTGATCACTTGACATCCCGTTATTCATTGATTTGCTCTAGCAGGCACCAGTAATATTTCCATTTGACCCTATCACGTGCCAGTGTAGCCCAATGGCACCTTTTGATATAAAACATAATTTTAAGGAGTTCCAGAGAACTTTCCTGAGGCCTTACACATTCCAGATGGGATATGTTGATTGGCCTTTTAAAGACTGTTTTTTAAGAAAAGTATACACTCTATTTAGTAGTTGAATAACATTAGCATCCATACTTGACATTTCTCATTTTATTTAATATTTTGCTGTATCTTAAAATTTTTTGTATTTTGTATTTTAAGGATGTGACCTAAGTTTCTCCTAAGTTTTATGGTAGTTGATATTTTTGGTCGGTCGCTAGCATTCTAAATTTTGTGTATTTTACAGTTGAAATTAGAAAGCAATAAAAATATCTATTTTCTGTAATCTCCAGTCTGTGACCCTAAGTTCTACATATGAAGCAATATCGGTAAGACTTGGTGACTCATTTAGCACCATTCTCTATGGAATGATAGGACCTCAGTGACGATAACTAGTTCTAACTGGAAGTATGAGATCAAAATATGTTAGCTAATGCAATGGTATGTGGTCCCCTAAGGGGCAAAATATATAAATATAAATACAAACAGTACTGTATTTGTACTCTTTTAATTTCACATGGAGAGTGAAATTAGGAAAGGACATATATAAAACTCATTAATAATGAAAAATCTGAGAAACAACACTTTGGAAGGATGACTGTAGTTAAAAATTAGGGTAACTTTCAGGTTTTTTTATTATTACTTTTTTTTTTTTGCTTTTTTTTGGTCACACACGGCAATGCTCAGGGGCTATTCCTGGCTCTGCACTAAGAAATTACTCCTGGCGTTGCTTGGGGGACCATATGGGATGCCAGGGATTGAACCCAGGGCGGCACAGGCCGGCGTGCAAGGCAAGGCTGGGCTATCGCTTCGGCCCTCAGTTTTTTATTTGAGGTAAACAGGCAGATAATAGGCAAAAAGGTATAATTATTTTGTTCAGAGTTGATATTTTAAATATCAATAAAATAGCAAATATTTTCCCATTTCACTGTATCACTGTCTTCCGTTCATCATTGATTGGCTCGAGCAGGCACCAGTAACATCTCCATATGTCCTGTCTCATGCTAGTAGAGCCCAAGGGCACCTGCTTGCTCCAGGAACATAAAGAACCTCAAACCATTCCATCAGGTCATGGGAAAGAGGTCTAAAATTGTTACTGGTATTTGGTATATCAAATACGACACGGTAGCTTGCCAGGCTCTGCCGTGCGGGTAGCATACTCTTGTAGTCATCTCAAAATCCAGCATTTATTGATGAACCATGCGGCCGCTTGCAGCCGCTTGAGCCAGGCTGTCATAGGCTGGTCTACTGGGTGGAGTTCTGATAAGAGGGAGGTCCGATGTGGAGAATGGAGGTCCCAATGGAATCGGGGGTCCTCTGGCTTGTTGCAAGGCTCTGCTGGGGTGGCGGGCCAGGGCTAGAATCCGCCATCCCTCCTGGGCGCCTCGTGAGCGGCTGGGCACAGGGAGAGTTAGTAGCAGCTCTGCCCCATTGTCTGTGAGTCTCTGGATCAGCATACCTGAGCCGGATTTAAAAAAAGACTGCAGCAGGGTGGATTTCGATGAGCCAGGCTGTGATAGGCTGGTCTGCTGGGTGAAGTTCTGACAAGAGGGAAGTCTGGATGTGGAGAATCGAGGCTCTCATGGAGTGGGGGGGTCGTCTGGCTTGCTGCAAGGCTCTGCTGGGGTGGCGGGCCCGGGCTTGAACCCGCCATCCCTCCTGGGTGCCTTGTGAGTAGCTGGGCACAGGGAGAGTCAGTAACAGCTCTGCCCCATGTCTGTGAGTCAAATAAATTTTCCCATTTATTATTTAAAATGTTTTAAAGATCGTATTGAGTAGAACTAGTCAGCTAAATTATAATATTCATGTATTTACTATTATAGTATAAATTAAATGTGTTCATGAATGTGAACATGCAGTTCAAGAAAAATGGCATACAACTTTCAGTATTATCAAAATATGGGAAAACATTCCTCATATCATATGATAAAATTTTATAAAAATAAAAATGTAAGGTCATAAAATTGAAGATATACATAAATTCTTAATTCTTAATATATTTGTGTTTTAAGTTTGCAAAGTAATAAAGAAGACAGTTATATTGGATGATCAAAATGTCTGAAAATATTTCAACTAGTTCAAGGACACAAATACACATGCCCTCTTGAGATTTCTTAATTATACAGGGTAAGTAGATGGTAGTGTATACTCAATTTGCAAGTACTGATTAATACTTTTGTGCTTATTGAGTCTATTATTTAGATGAAATCAAGGTAATCACACAGCTAGTTATACTTTTTGGGGGTTGGAGTTATCTCTCAGTGCTAAGGACTTAGTCCTTGCTCTGTGCTCAGGGATCATTTATAGCATGCTTGGAGGACCATATGGGATGCTGGGGATAGATTCTTGTTTGCCTGTGTACAAGACAAACAAACTAGCAATCTTGAACTCCCTAATTAATTTTTTAAAGTACAGTATTGTTAAATGACATTTTTAAGTGAATAATAGAATGAAGTGTAAAACTCTTTGAAATGTTTATCATCTGTTTTTAACTTAATATTTACCATTAGGAGTACTATGTTGTTAACTGTGCAAACTGGAGCAATGAGATAGCAATGAAAATATTTTCCTCTTAAATTCTCAAACTACATTAAGTTAAAATGTTAACGAGAATTATAAATATTTCTCTACTTCATACTCAAGTTTATAACTAATAATGAATGTATACAGTAGTAAACCAGAATTACTAAATCCAATGTAAACAACATAGACTGCAAGTTTTCCTTTCCTCTGCCACTTGAATTTTTTATGAATGTATTATAATGAAGCCTTGCAATTTATTTTGCAACGTGTCAGTCAATTTATAGCATTATATGAATTAAAAATTAGTTAAAAGCTAAATAATTAGAACTACAGTTTGTTTTCTTGAAAATTAGAGAATAAGAATTTATTATGATATATATTTTGTCTTACAATATGCTATTAAAACACAAGTGCCATTTTATTTTTAACAGGATGGTACAGAGATTCCCAAATAGCAATAAAATTGCTCTATTGGAAGGATTAATGACTGAAGGGCAAATATATAGTCTCTTTATTCTTTATATTTTTATTATGTAGAAATTCTTGGAAATAGGAAGGCTATTAGAATATAATCTACAAGTAGAATTTTATACAGTAGTATATAAACCATTTACATGCATAATTTATTAGGTAGAGAATCTCAACCTAATAAAATCAACTCCATAAGTTTAATTCTCATATTCACTCAGCTGATAACAAATCACAGGTAAAAATTTTACATTAATAATGAAAACCCAAACCTTGAATGCATTTTTCCTACACTAAATAACATTTGTCAGGACTGCAATTCAGGCAAGGATTTTTAAAAGTAACACTTTAACTTATGTAACACTTTGAACCATGCATGTTTTAACTAAATTGAAATTAAGTAAAACACTTTGTCTTTAAATAATTCATATATACATTATGATTTGTTCTGTAATAAGGTAGGAGTGGCTGGTATGATTCTTATTTTTTAAAAAGAATATACACAAAAATAATTAATATACATATTCACATACATTAATATTCACTAGATAATAGAGAAGAGATTTTTTTCTGGACCTACTATTGATATCAAGTACAGAACCAGCTGTGTACTTGCAAAAACTCATAGAATTGATTAGTGATAGTACTTAAAGGGATAGATAGATATGTATATATATATAGTATATATATAGTATTTACATATATTTCAGTTCTTTATTTTATTTTTATATTAATTACTGATTTGCTGCTATACACTTCTCTTTTCAAATGTTACTATATTACCCTCAACATTGTATAGTGTTCCTTGCTATGATGCGATCCAATGTCCTTTCTCACATCTCATATACAGACCTGATCATGTTCTAATATGAATGACTATTTCTATAACTTGTATTACTTCTCTTCCCATTCATCAATTTGCTCAAGTGGGCACCAGTAACATCTCCATATGTCCCTGTTGCATGCTAGTATAGCCTGAGGGTATCTGCTTGCTCCAGGAACATGAAGAGCCTCAAACCATTTGTTCAAGACATGGGAATGAGGTCTAAATTGTTACTCATCAGAGTCCCACCCTACAGCGAAGCCTATCTCAAGCCCAGGTATGCTTGAACCAGAGACACAGATACACGGGACAGGGATGGTACTGGCTCTCCCAGTACTGGTCTGATCATAAGGCATATGGGAGGTAAGTCGGGTTCTAGCTCTGGCTCATCATCCCAAAAAGAGCCTCACAAGAAGCCAGAAGAACACCTGCACCATGAAGGCAGCCATCTTCAATATTCGGATTCCACAGTTCATCAGAGCTCCACCCAAGAGAAAAGCCGATCTCATCAGAGTCCCACCCTACAGCGAAGTTTATTTCAAGCCCAGGTATGCTTGAACCAGAGACACAGATACATGGTGCAGAGATGGTACCAGCTCTTCCTATGCTCGGCTGATCATGAGGCATCTGGGAGGGAAGTCGGGTTATATTTCTCATGACAGTAGTGAATATTATTCATAGCTTTGTGCACAGTAGAGTATAGCAGAGGCTCTGTGTAATGTCCAAGATCACAATGATATCAGCAGTGAAAGTACCCTTTTCAGGGACCTCTGGTATTATCTTCATTATGGGTTCCCAAAACACTTTATATAGGTCACATGTCAAATCTCCCACTGCCATGTTTTCAGAGAGAATACATAGAGGCCAGAAAAATAGGATGAGTTTAAGGCATTTGCCCTGCATATGGCCAACTCTATGTGATCTCTGGCATACGGTCCCTTAAACACTTCCAGGAATGATCCCTGAGCACAGACCCAGGAATAAACCCTGAGAACAGTGGGTGTGGCCCCCGAAAAAAAGAATCTTTCTCTCTCTCTCTCCATAAAACAAAAAAAAACATAAAGTAGGAAATATGAAAAATAATTACTTTAAACGTAAAAGGGAGGGACAATCTGATAAATGATGTAGTTTTGCTTGGATAGGAAGGTGAAAGTTTTAAGATAAAAGTGATGACTGAGAGGTTTACGTAAAAACATTACTTCATCTGATTGCCAGTGTGTGATTTTATGGAATCTCTGTAAGTGGGTGCAGTGTCTGTCAGTGTGTCTTTCTTTCCCCTCACTTTGTTATTACCTTTAAACTATGTCAATTGTTTTCCTGGGTACTTCCCTAGTGTTTGCAACTAAGCAGCAGTTAGGGATTACTTAAAAATCCTTGAGGAATTTGACTTTACAAGCCTTGCCTTTCGATATTTTTTGAAGTATAAAAAGCTTCTGACTTTGAAAATTGTACTACTTTTAAGAAAGTAAGTAATTTTTCCAATATATAACAATTACTATGGGATTTAAGGTAAGATGTGTATTCTAATGACAGGATTATTCTTTGCTATCTATGATCATGGACGAATTCTTTCAATCTCACAGAGCCAACCTATTAATAAAGGAAATATCTACTTATGAATAATCTTTGTAAAATACATTCAGCTGTACAATTATAAGTAACTACTGAAATATTACAGACCCTATACTTTGGTTATGAAATTATAATTACTTATAGAGTGGTAGTTTATAAACAGAGTTTATAAATAGTTTATAATTACTTATAGAGTGGTAGTTTATAGAGTGGTATATAATTATAAATAGAGTGGTAGTTAAATAACTTATAGAGTGGTAACTCTGTAAGTTCATAAATAAGTTATAGAGTGGTAACTACAGAAACTACCACTTCTGTAGTTATAATGTGTAGGTCTAAAAAAGGAGTTCTCTTCCTTCCGTTCCCTCTCCTCTCCTCTCCTTTCCTTTCTTTTCCTTTCCTTTTTGCTTTTTGTTTCTTTTCTTCATATTAGTAATTTGCACTGAATATACTTCCCAGTTATATTGCTTTTACATGAAGAAAAAGAACTAGAATTTCTCTTGCTGGTATCTACTTTTATGCTGCTTGTTTTTCTGTTATTTTGATCATTGCTAGCTAACAGCTAACTGCCCCTTGGACTGGCAAGTGTCATGAAAACAGTGTCCAAGAGAGGTCTGAAGTCAACACCGTTTGCTTGGGATAGAAACACAAAAACAAACTTCTCTGTATATGATTATCAATAATGTTCCTTAATCTTGGGCTTACCAATAATTCTCTTTAAATTTCCATATCCTTTTCATTCCACACAATCTTCTATAATTTTAGCTGTGATCTACCTTTACCTACATGTGATTTTTTCCATACCCTACTTTTCATCCCAGCTCAAAACTCAAGCAGTGCTCTCTCTGTTGGAACTTCCTTCTTTATTTTTTGACTCATAAGCTGCCTTCATTTTCTCCCTTTATGTATCTGCTCACTATCTGGATGACTTTAACAGAAATAGAAATGGAAAAGAAATATAATTTTTGACTCAAGGAAAGATATTTACTATTTATACCAAAAGTTTGTGTCTGTAGAAAGTTATTAATTTTAGGGTATTGATTTTGTACTATGCTATTTTACGGTAGTTATCTATTGTTTCTAGGAGCTTTTTTGGTACAGAGCTTAGGGTTTTCTAGGTATAATATCATGTCATCTACAAATAGAGATAGCTTGACTTTTTCCTTGCCTATCTTGATGCCCTTACTGTCATTTTCTTCTCTAATTGCTATGGCAAGTACTTAAGGTATGATATCGAATAGGAGTGGTGAGAGTGGGCATCCTTGTCTTGTCCCTGATCTTAGGGGGAAGGCTTTCAGTTTTTCCCCACTGAGAATGATTCTTGCTGTGGGCTTTTGGTAGATGGCTTTGACTCTATTGAGGAAGGTTCCTTCAATTCCATTTTCTGGAGGGTTTTTATCATGAATGGGTGCTGGATCTTGTCAAATGCTTTCTCTATGTCTATTGACATGGTTTTTATTTTTTCTTTTATTGATGTGGTGTATTATGCTGATTGACTCGTGAATGCTGAACCACTCTTGCATTTCCAATATGAGTCCTACTTGGTAATGATGTATAATCTTTTTGATGAGTCTTTTGATTCTGCTTGCTAGTATTTTGTGGAAGACCTTAGCATCTGTGTTCATGAGAGATTAGTCTGTAGTTTTCT
This sequence comes from Cryptotis parvus, assembly GCA_021461705.1. Lineage (NCBI taxonomy): Eukaryota > Metazoa > Chordata > Mammalia > Eulipotyphla > Soricidae > Cryptotis > Cryptotis parvus. The sequence continues at coordinate 251,017 of JAJIBD010002095.1, read as the reverse complement.
TTTTTGTGTGATGTGTCTGCCTGCTTTGTGAATCAGGATGATATGTGCCTCATAGAAATTATTTCACTAGTGAATCTAATTCACTAGTGAATCTAATTCACTAGTGAAAGCTCCTTAAAGTTTTGGAAGAATTCACTATTGAATCCATTTGGATCTGGGCTTTTGTGTTTGGGCAGACTTTTAATTACTGTTTCAATTTCCTAAATAATGATAGGCTTATTCAGGTATTGCAGGTCTTCTTGTTTCAGCTCTGGGGGAATTCAGGACTTCAAGAATTTGTCCATTTCTTCCAGGTTCTCTCGTTTTGTGGCATAAAAACAAGAGATTATCTCAAAGTAATCTCTGATGATCTTTTGAATTTATGTGGTTTCTGATCTGATGTCCCACTTTTCATTTCTGATTCTATTTATTTGAGCTCTCACTTTCCCTTTCCTTGTGAGTCTTGCAAGTATTTTGTCAATCTTGCTTAATTTTTCAAGAACCATCTCTTGGTTTCATTGATCTTTTGGATTTTTTTTCTTGGTTTCCAGCTCATTGATTTCCTCCCTAAGTTTTATTATTTCCTTCTTTCTGCCTGGGTTGGGCTCCTTTTTGTTGTCATTTTACTAAGATTTTGAGCTGTGAATTCAGTTTATTTATATGGGCCCTTTCTTCTTTCCTGATGAATTCTTGCAGAGCTATGGATTTTCTTCTTAACACTGCTTTCAGTGTATCCCACAAGTTCTGATAGTTTGTGTCTTCATTTTCATTTGTTTCCAGGAATCTTTGGATTTCTTCTTTGATTTCTTCTATGACCCACTGGTGTTAAGCAGTGAGCTGTTCAGTTTCCAGGTGTTTGGTTTGACTCCCTGTTTCTATGTGTGGTTAACTTTCATTGTCAGCCCTGTATATGTCTACCACCCCTTTTTCTTCCATTTCTTCCTTCATGGTCAGTATTTCCTTGGTGGGTTTCAGTCTTGTCGATATATCAAGAGTTGATAGAGCAGTGTTGAAGTCTCCGACTACTATTATGTTACTGTCAATGTCTTCTTGAAGTGTATTAGCAGTTGATTTAAGTATTTTGTTGGCCCCTCATTGGGTGCACATATGTTTAGAGTGTAATTTCTTCCTGATATAAATATACCTCAATTATTAAGAATGGCCTTCACTGTCCCTTCTAACCTTTTTCAGAAATAGGCACTAGTGGAGATATGGGTGCTGGAACACTGTATGACTGAAACCCAAAAAATGAACATCTTTGTAACTGTATATTTCACTGTGCTATAATAAAAAAAATGGAAAAATAAAAGTTTGTTTCTGGTGACTATTATAACAGCCCTCTGCCAATTAACTAACACATGTAGGTGAATATGAGCAGTCACACATTCAACTTTCAAACACTGAATCATTATAGAAACTTAAACTATTAGAAAATTTCTATTTCAAGTGTCTTGGCATAAAAAAAGTGTATCAAGGAGAAGATCTCTCAAAATATCCATCGTTCTAGTTGATGTGTAACTCAGCTTTGAACATGCTTAATACAGCAGTTCTATGTGGTATTTATGACAAACCAGAGACAAAATGGTCAAATAAATAGTCTCTTAGGATATCCTCTATGTAGTAAAAATTATGTAGCAGTTAAATAAAGTTAGTCAACACATCAGCAGCAGAGTTAGTTTCTTATACCTAGCCTTATCTCAAATGGAAACAATACTACTGTTCCTGGAATGAGCTACAAATATGGTATGGCTGGGCATCACTTACAACCCCTTTTGAATACACTGTTCCTTCTCTCTGTGCTACAAAGATCACAACTATATTCCTTTACTATATGGCAAAGAGGAATTTGAACATTGCGGACATACTGTTTTGTCTCTGAAAACAATTCCCAGGGAAATATTGGTTGAATGTGAAATTGCTTTGAAATGTAAATTCCTTTTACTATTCATCACTGACATTATTTTCCTTCAATAATCAAACATAAACTTTGTGTTTGTTAACACTGAAAATATACTGTAGCAACAAGCTAATTTATCCTTTACTTGTATAATTGAAAGTATGAAGGATTTTTTTTTGTTTGGCTTTTTGGGCCACACCCAGCAGTGCTCAGGGCTTATTCCTGGCTCTGTACTTAGGGTTCACTGCTGGTAGACTCAAAGGAACATATAGAATGCCAGGGATGGAAGCAGGGTCAGCCATGTGATCCGCTGTACTGTCACTGGCAGTTTCATTACTATTTTAAAATTCCCCCCAAATAAGCATATTTCTCTCAGTAATACTAATAGTCTACTGACTTCGAATACTTTTTGGCAAGTTTATGGGAGCAAGTTTTCTATTTGTGTGTAAAAAATAACTACCTTTATACATTCTCATTTTCAAACTTGAATTCAAAAAACAAAGACAATTCCTATTGAAAATCTCTTCAAAGAGGGATGATAAGAAGGACCAAAATTTTCATCAAATTTACTCTTTTGGTTGGTTGATAAAAATGCACTTAGGTATGGAAAGCTGATCTTGCAAAGTCAGAAGAACATATGCTACCATCTTAAGTACTATTGAAAAACTTTCAGTTTTAACAAAGCAACTAAAACTAAATAATATCAAAATAAATTTCAGGGTTTTACTTGTATTTACTTGTAAAGCTTTATTTTGTATAAAATGTCAGTTTTATGTGCCTGGAAAAAATAATATTTATTTTTGAAGAATATTTAAGGCAATGGTAAATTAAAACTATAGGCATATAGTTTTACATGATAAACTCTTATAAACTAGGCACTTATAAAATCTGATAAACTAGGCAGTTCAAATCTTTTTTTCCCCCTTTTTGGCTCACACCCAGCAATGCTCAGGGATTACTAATGGCTCTGCACTCAGGAATTACTCCTGGTGGGCCTCCAGGACCATATGTGATGTCAGGGATTGAACTTGGGTTGACTTTGTACAAGGCAAACAGCCTTTCTGCTGTGCTATCGCTGTGCAGTCACTGCTCATTGCAGATGTGCTTGTTTTGACATTTCCTTGGTTAATAATAAATTTGGATAGAAGAAATTAGAACCACACATGGTAAATTTCATGTGCATGATACCATGGTTGGTAAAGAACAAATAATATATTATCACATGGTTTCTTTCTATAGTTCCTAATGAGAATACTAAGAACTTGAGTGGCTTTTATGGTAATGAAAACAGCCTTTATTGATCAATAACTTCTAAATCACTTTACTCAATTATCCAATATAATATAAAATAAAACATGACATAAAACTGGCTTAAAAGTCTTTTTGTGTGAGGTTTGGGTGACACCAAGCATTTCTCAGGGACTATTTGGTAACTCTATGCTAGCAGTTACTCCTGGTTGTGATCAGGGGACTTTTTTGTGGTAAAGGAGATCAAACAGGAGGTCAGCTACAGACAATGCATGCAACGAAACCTCTGTACTAGCCAAACAACCCTTGATTAGAAACCTTAAGTAGGGTTGGATAGATAGTAGAGCACATAATTCTTGCCTTGCATGACATCAACATAGGTTCGATCTTCAAGAGCACAAGTGGTACCTTGTTAGGAGTGAAACCTGAGTGCAAAGCCAAAAGTAAATAGTGAGTACAGCCAGGTGTGGCCCCACACAAGCAAAGTTAATAAAAATACGATAAATACACACATATGGTATATCTGAATATGTGGCCTATTAGATATTGCTCTTTATTATTATTATTAATTATTATTATTTGCTTGGAAAAGCAAATATGCTGAACCAGAGACTGAACCAGAGACTCTCAGACATGGCGCAGAGCTGCTACTTGCTCTCTCTGTGCCCAGCCGCTCATGAGGCACCGGGAGGCATGGTGGGTTCTAGCCCTGGCCTGCCACCCCAGCAGAACCTCACAACAAGCCAGACGAACCCCCTACTCCATGGGGGCCGCCATTTTCCACATCTGACTTCCCTCTCATCACAACTCTACCCAGAAGACCAGACTATAACAGCCCGGATCATCGACACCCACCCTATAGCAGTTTTATTTCAATCCAGCCCAGATATGCTGAACCAAAGACTCTCAGACATGGGGCAGAGCTGCTACTTGCTCTCCCTGTGCCCAGTCGCTCATGAGGCGCCTGGGAGGCATGGCGGCTTCTAGCCCTGGCCTGCCACCCTAGCAGAGCCTCACAACAAGCCGGAAGACCCCCTACTCCATGGACTTTTTCCACATCTGGACTTCCCTCTAGTCACAACTCCACCTAGAAGACCAGACTATCACAGCCCGGCTCGCGGCCACTAGAGGCCACGCAGTTCATCAATAATTGCTGTATTTAGAGATAACTACAAGAGTATGCCACTCGCAAGGCAAGCCTGGCAAGCTGCTCGTGTCGTATATGATATGCCAAATACCACTAACATTTATATTAGGTCATTCCGATGACCTAATATAATGGTTTGAGGCTCTTTATGTTCCTGGAGCAAGCGGATGCCTTTGGGTTCTAGTAGCATGAGACAGGACATATGGAGATAATACTGGTGCCCACTCTAGCAAATAGATGATGAACAGGAAAATAGTAATAGTGATAGTGATTATTTGCTTAGAAAAACAAATAATACACCAGGTATTGCTCAGGGATTTCTACTGGTTCTCTTCTCAGGGATCACTTGTGATAGGGTCACAGAGACCAAATGGGCTGCTGGGGATTAAAACTGGGTCAGCTGAGTGAAAGTCAATTGTCCTGCATGTGGTACTATTTCTTTGGTCCCTAGAGATTACTTTATTATGATCCTCAAAACAATAAAGTCCACATCTTCTATGGAATTCAATATAGATAGATAGATAGATAGATACGATACACATACATATATCATAATAAATGATGACTTTTAATCCTTTAAGAATGAACTAGAATAACAGAGTTGTGAAACTTGTGAATATGTTAGTAACAAATAAAATAGAGATAAAAGAAGCAGAAATACATGAAGAAAAAATGAAACCATTCTTAGAACTTAGCTATGAGAATAGGAAATAGGCTGAAAAATTAGTAAGGCACAGACTTCTAGTTCTGATGACATTTTGTTTTTAAAATGAAATTAATAATGGCTGTAAAATATTTCTTTGCTGGTGCAAGTGTATGTGTGCCACTGAGAATATGCATGGTGAATAAAGTAAATAAGATAATAAGGCTTAAAGAAGTAAGAGCTACTGTTTCCATTACCTCAATTTTTACTGTCTACTTTTCCTAAGTATTGTTATAAATTATATGTTAGTGATGTATAGGGAATCTAATATAGGTTATAGGGAACCTAATATACAGAAATTGAATAAGAAAAGCTCTTCATATTAGCTAATGGGAAAATTATACAACCATTATAACTGGCACTCAAATTTAAATAACTAATAAAAATTCTCAGATCATACATATACTAGAATCTATGTAGCGGGTAGAAAAGGATATGAGAAAATAGAAAACTGAAATCTTGATAAAACATTAAGACATTTATTTATATACTGACTTAGTTCTACCCCTCTCCTTAAAACCTACACTAAATAAGTGATCATATGAATGAATGAAGCAAAGAAGTCTACCCCTCTCCCTAAAACCTACACTAAATAAGTGATCATATGAATGAATGAAGCAAAGAAGTCCTCTAGCTTTTGCTTTTGTGATTAAATAAGTATTGGTATATAGTAACCAATAACATTGTGAGTAACAATGCTGGGCATTTTCTCATTGAATCCATTATACTTCCACACATTTTCTTCAATTTCTCTTGTATAAAATTATAGCCCTTGCTGAATCGGTTAAAGTCCTTGTTCTATGTTTCTTCAGACAGCATACAAATATTTTCCAAAGATAAATTTCTTAGTATCACTTGTCACTTGTCTTCCCAATGTTCATCAATTTGCTTGAGCAGGAGACATAATGTCTCCATTCGTTGGGAATGAAGTCCATTATTGTTACTGTTTTTGGCATAGTGAATATACCATGGGTAGCTTGCCAGGCTCTGCCAGGGCTCTGGGTTCATCCTAGGGGACCCAGTATTTTTCTAGGTCAGACCATCAACCATCCAGGGCCCACAGGGCAGAGCTCTGGGTGTAGACAAGCCTATCTCCTGTCTGACACGTGCCGACACAGCAGGATACAGCAGCCACACCTGCAACAACTGGAGTATTGCAATTGGTTGCTAATATCATTTTGAGGAACAAGTTTCCTACTTATAGTTAAAGATTCAGACATTTGGTTCTCTTGTAAACATAAATTACTATCAGTTTAATTGCTTATAATTAGTAAATTTTATTGAGTGAAAGAGTGAGGTTGTAATATTTATTTGTCAATATTATTTGTATACTGAATATACTTAAAAACTGTTTTTTTTTAAAAAGATTTTTATATTTTACAGTCTATAGAACAACTTTTAATCTTTGACTCTAAGTGGACCATTATGATTATATGCACTTATTTTAAGTCTTTCTTATCTAATGTTTTTTTACAAATAGATGTTGAATAGAACAGAAACAGAGATATGTAAGAATTCATCATATATTAATTATATATATTCATTATATAAAATCATTATATATTAGATATAATATATATTATATAAGAAGAAATTATAAATTTCTTCTTTATCAAAAGAAATTGCTCCTGTCAATTAAAAAAGTATGTGTTATGCTGTGATTTCACGTAAGATAATGCACTTCATTTCTTCTACAGATGACCTAGGTGCAGAGAAATTCAAGAATAGAATTATCTAGTGTATATTTTGTTATATGCCATCCAGTATGCTATAATATCATATTTATATGGTATCAGAAAGGTAATTGCTTCTATTTTGTACATTTATATTATTTTGCTTCTTGTAAACCACCAAATTTCTTCAATGAAACTTCCCATATGTGGAAACTTGTTAAATAGAAAAAATATTCCCCCATTTGAGTTTGTTTTATTTAAAGATGATGCTTGGATTTCAGAGGTCTTCTAACCTTGTAATAATGCAAGAACATCATTTCAACTGAGTATTTGCCTAATAAGAACATTACTTTTAGCTGAGTACTTTAAGAACACAACAACATCATTTGTGATTGAAATACACACATTTCTAGCTGAGTACTTTTCTCTAAGTATTTGCCTTGGTAGAACAGCACTTTCAGCTGAGTGCCTTGTAAGAACACAAGAACATCCATTTGTAATTGAAACACACATTTTTTCCAATGCACACGATGTAAATTAGACTTCAGCATTTTTGCTGTCACAGAGAAACAGACTGCTTCTTACTTTTTGGTAAGCAGAAATCTAATGAAATAGTGTCCTGCTCATCTGTTTGTGTATGTTGCACAAAAAATCCACTGGAAAGTAGTTAGAATAGGTAATAAGCTTGTATGGCTTCAAATATTTACTATATTTGACCCTTTACAGAAGGTTTAACACTGAACTCAAAGATAATCTGTAGATTTAATTATTTAAGAAGGAAACTTCTGTAAATGTGGCCCTGAGCAACTTATAAAACTCTGACTACAGATAGAACCTATTATCTGATACTAGTCAGTAACAATCCATGGTAAATATTACACAGTAATTAATAAACTGTCAGGCCACTCCAGTTTCAATACTTTAGATGGGTGTTTCTGCTACTTGACCTAAGTCACACTTTAGCAAAAAATATTCAGGAAGTTTGAGGCATTTTAAAATCACAGGTTTTGTATTATATCATAGATTTGGTTTGTATAAACAAGTTTGCCAACTCACCTGATTCTACCCCTGGGGCGCTCAGATTGCTCTGACATAAAGCTTGTGCTGCTGAGACGTGAGGCACTGCTGGTTCGGAAATGGCGGACACATCACTGACATCACTATCTGATGATTTGGCGGAGGCGTTATCACAGCTTCTGTACTGATCTTTATGTATGCTATACTACAGATCAAAAACAACAAAGTGTGAGCTCCATCATTATTTTGGAGAAAAGACACATATATGGTGAGGCTAATAACTGCTCAGCCCACACCAAATAAAAGTGTACTTGTAAAAATAGGTGTGGGTTTAGAAATAAGCCAACTTTAATAAAATAAGTAGTATAAATATAAAAATCCTAAATTGTTTGAATGCAAGAAGTTATAAGCACTAACTATAAACAAACACATTGAATACTTGGGTAGAAAATTCAGTTATTTTATATAATTTGATATATGGTTCAAGATGGTTCAATTTTTTTTCCCAGTATATCTGTATTTATTTTTTTACTTTTGTTTTCATTATTGCCTATTTTATTTATACTCTGTTATGTTTACTGTATAGATTGCTTACATCTGTGTGTACTTATTTGTTTTAGGAATATTCAACTATCTCAACAAATTCTCTATTATAAGACATCACAGTCTTAAATTTTCTGAAACATCACATATAAAGGAACTGTTCTTAGAGATGAGTAGCTGTGTCAAGGATAAGTAAAATGAAGGCAAAAATGACTATTGACTTTAGATTTCTTTCTATTTTGCTTTAACGGGAATTTTAGATTTAAACTGCCAATTCAATATAAAAACTTTTTTAAAAATGGCATTGAAATTATAATTTTAATATACAGATTCTTATGTTTAAAAGTATAATTAAATATGCCTTTGGTACTCATTACCAAAAAGTTTAGAACCATAAAGGTAAAGGATTTAAATTTACATGTTTGGTAAAAGCAGAAAATCTACTACTCTTTCTACTACTTTTCTTGAAACTGACCACACGTTGTAAAGTATTACATATTATATACTATTCATCTTATAGGTGTTTTATAACACATGTAATTGTATGTTTTTGTAAACAAAATATAATCAATGTGCTGGGAGCTGAGATAACTTTCAATATGAAAGAAAACATAAGTGACAAATAGATGATTAGTTATTGGGCATATAAGTTTCTTATTAAGCAATTAAGTTTGTTGTGCTAAGGTGTGAAAATATTAAATGTCTGTCAAACCTATGGGAAAACTCATCTGGCTTCTGACATTCCATGTCAAATGTTTTAATGAATCTAAGGCAATCCAAAACACCATTCCTAAAATTTTGAATAAACAACAATTTGTTAAAGCTAAAAATGAGCTGATTGTAAAAGTATATCTGAATATATATAAGAAAAAGCATAAGAATATACTGTACTGTTATCTTTTAAAAATTCTAGAAAAGAGGTTATATATATTGTTTAGTACTCTATCACTGAAAGCAGCTTAAGCCTGGAGTTTAAGTGTATTTTAATTATTCATTTCTCATGTGCACATGTTGAATAAAGCACTTCATGTCAAGCCTGAAAACAATTCCACATTTATAGAATCTTTCAAAAATTGAAAAGATCTTAGAATCTTTCTAAAATCTTTGAGTCATAGATGACAGTGCCCTGAGCTTACTACTGGCTTTGTGCTCAGGGGTCATTTCTGGCAGTACTCAGGGAAGCATATATACAGTCAGGTTTAAAGCCAGGTTGGCTGTAAGCATAGCAAGCACCTTACCGCTGTATCATATCTCTGACCATTATATAAAATTATCTTTCCAAATATTTTTCACAATTGTGTGATTTGTTTTTGAAATTCATATGCTAAATTTTAACCAAAGGGATATTAATACATGTCATTATGCCTAGAAGTAAGCTATTTATACAATTTCATTTATTAATGTGAATATAACAAGATAAATATCCTATTTCAGAGCATAATAACCCTGACTGACTTTATTCATTTCAAAAGAAACTGTTTGTTTATGGTGTAGATGTAGTTAAAAGTTAATAAGCTCATATAGTAGAATCTGAATATCTGAATTTGAAGTTTCACTGAGATAAAAATAGAATTTTCTATATTACTGCTTTTGAAATAATTTTGCTTAATAGGTCTTTTATATATATGTATAAATCAATTTAGCAAAATTTTATATACATATATATGTATGTATATATGTATATATTATATATAATGTTTCCACATACACTGAAAGCGATAGCTTATACATAAGAATAAAGCACATTACTGGGATCTAGCATCATAAAATTTTATCTTAGTATGGGATATTTTCTGGCATTAACATACTAACCTAATTAGCCCCTAGTTTGGCAAGTGCATTTAACGAGCAAAGAAAACTATATGTCAGTGTACATGTAACTAATTCTCCAAATTGAAAGATGTTTCTTTATATAAACAAGTCTGAACCTTTCAATATACAGACTTTTACAATACTGGCATAAAGATAAATCAAGGAATAATACAAATTCCATTCCATACTCAATTTTTATTGAAGCAAAGAACAACACATAATTTTGACATGAGATTAATATTCTCTAGATTGCCTATTTTATATTCACATATAATTACCTTTATATTTTTCCAAAATATTCAAAATTTAAGTAACTACTGGATTTTCATCACGCATTATTTTCTATATTCCTTTTATTAATTATACACTTAAATGAAAATATATGATTTTATTATAAAATAACATCCTTATAAGTGATCAGACAGCAGAGAAATAAACTGATATTATGAGGGAGGTCTGAATTATGGGTTTGTTAATTTTAAAGCAAGTAATAATGAAAAGGACAGCTACCTACAAAATCTATCACATTAATTTTGGTTGATCTTCCTGGATTACAAATACATCACCTCTTTTGAAAAGATAAGTGTCTTAAAAGAAAATTATCCCTTGAGCTATAAATCTACCTATTATCAGCAAACCACGCGACACTATAGAACATCTATAAAAATAGCATTATGGTAAGTCTCAAATATGTCATGAGATTTACATATTACATACAAGAGATTTTGTTGTTTTTAAAAATAAAAACAAGGTTAGTGCATTTTTTTTAGTTAGAATAGATGCTAGAGTCATTCAATATTTTAAGGGCGTTACTATGTTTGAAACATTTTTAAATGATACTATATTTGTTTGATAAAACTTACCCTAAACAAAATCTAGTTTTATTACTGTGTGGTTAGAAAATCGCTAATGAATTTATAATTTGGCAGACTTTCATCTAAGCTGTATCATTTTATCCAGGGTACTAAATGTATAAAGACACAAAAAAGCAGATGAAAAGAAATTAAGTTCACAATTGAATTCATGTTAGTGAAACTACTGGGTTTCAATAATATGAATGGTGTCAGCAACAAAAATAAAGATGGCCAAAGGGAAAACAATAAGAAAGATTTTCAAGTACACTAGAGAGTTTTGAGCTAACTTAAATGATCAGTGCAAATTGTCAAAATCTTTTCTTGTGTCTTTAAGATCATATAAACATCAGAATTGTGATGTGATTTTACTTTATTTATAAACAAAATTATTTCATAGGATTTTTTTTAATCTATGATCTAAATAAGATTTTAAAAACTGACATTTCAATTACTGTTATAATGCCTAATTATTTTGAGTAATAAAGCAAAATAAATTTATGCTATAAGAAGATAATAATATATTTGAAAAAATGGGTTTGTTTTTCAAATACTTTTTGATTACAATGAAAGTGAACAAGAAGATGCCTATGTAAAATGGAAGACAAATATGGTATTCAGTTGCATGAAATTAAAAATTAATACATTTTAATTTAATAAAATATTGATATAAAATAATATTAATAAGTTACATAAATACAATATTAATATAAAATTAACATAATAAATATATATTTATTTTAATTAAAGGAAATGAGAGAAAACACGGGGATGATGCCTATGTAAAACATAAGACAAAATATGATGTTCAGATGCATAAAATTAAAAGTTAACAGGACTTTGAATCAAATGAAATCAAATGGAATGTTATGTACATTTCACTGATGTAAGACAAAGTCACACTTAGATTCCGAACAGGAGTTCAAAGGTCTATAGTGCATAGAAAGGTTTTGCTAGTTTTAGAAACTACTGCCTTCCTTCTGAACCATGGTTTTTGTAATTGTGGTAAATAAGAGGGTGTAACAAATTATTTTGATACATTTTCAAGTTCTAAACTTTTATGATCCAGAAATTTTTGGATTATCTTAATATGATAAATTTACTTGTAGAACAATCTACAAATGCTTCCAGTTTTAGATCCAGAATTCAATTATCAGCACTTTCTGGCTTACTATATGGGTATTTCCCATACTGTATAGTAAGGTACTTAATTTTTTTCTTTGGTCTTCTAATTTTATTTCTCAATAAGTTATTTGGGCTCATAGGAAGTGGGAATCAAAGTGACCTTTGATTATCTAAGTTGAAAATTCTCTAAGTTTAAAGTTATTTTTTTTTTTCTTTTTGGATCACAGCTGGTTAACTCAGGGGTTACTCCTGGCTTTTTCACTCAGGAATTACTCAGGCCATGCCCAGGGACCATATGGGATGGCAGGATTGAACCCGGGTTGGCCATGTGCAAGGCATATGCCCTACATGCTGTGCTATCACTCCGGCCCCAAGAAAGCTCTCTAAGTTTAGACAAACATGATTCTGTGCCAGTCTTGTGACAAAACTATATTTTGGAACCATGTCTATTTTTATATTACTCTCTTAATATGTATGTGGACAATGTAATGAACATCTACATATATTTAAAAATTACTAGGTGGGGCCAAAGAGATAGTTCAATGAGTTGAGCAGCGTGCATGCAGCAGGCCTGAATTTGATTCCCATGTGTGAACCCATTAGCACAGCTGGGAGTGATCCCTGGGTAGAGTCAGAGGGTATCCTCAAGCACTGCCAGATGTGGTTAGCCTCAATAAAACCTAAAGACATATATATAAGAAATATATATAAGAAATATATCTATATCTATATCTATATAGATATAGATATAGATATAGATATATTTCTTTTGGGACACACCTGGCGATGCTCAGGGGTTACTCCTGGCTCTGCACTGAGGAATTACTCCATGCATTGCACAAGGAACCATATACCATATAGGATGCTGGGGAGTTGAACTTAGGTCGGTCATGTGCAAGGCAAATGCCCTACCTGCTGTGCTATTGCTCTGGCCCTGTAGGTTTATATTTTTAAGCTAACAATGTCAATGCAATTTACATTTACATTTACACTTCTAAAAGGTTATTACTTTCAGAAGGTCTTCTTACATCAAAGTATCAAAAGGTAATTCTGTAATGGCTGCTGTTACTTTTGTAGGATCCTGATAAATGATCTTAAATATATATCATCAGGCTACAGATCTAAAATTATCTCTGAAACTTGCATATTCCGTGCATATTTTAATAAAAAAGCATTAGAAATTGGTTCATTATAAACATCTTAGTATCACTTTAAAATATTAAAATTAAATATAAGTATCAGAATTATATATTTAATTTTTAAAATTTCTGGACTCAGTTTATACTTTTGCTGAAGAAGACAAATAAGAAATCATACTTTTGCTAACTTTGTCTGTTGCCAAAACAGATATCAATTAATATCTGCCTAAAGCAATTTAAGATGATAAATCTATATCTTAGATTTAAAATTTTACATGAAAATCCAAATATTAAAATTATTAATGTATTCTGTTAATGTGTATTTGACAATTATTAAAAGCATTTAATACCATTTAGATTTGCTTTTCAAAGAAAATTTAGGTCCAACCTTATGAATGCTGTTGAAATAACGTATCTTTAGAAAACATAAATATGTTAGAGTCTTTCCAGTTTCTGTAGATATGATGAAAGATGATCATTTGATACCTTCTCTCATATATTTTGTTGTTTTGTCAGTCCTACCTGGTACATGCACCGTATATTTACTAGTAACTACTAATTGTATTACTAGTTTTACCTTGGAATATTGCTCGTGATCAAGTTCTTGACTAGAACCAGACCCTGCTGTCTGCTTAAATCGATGCACTTTCATTTTCATCTGTCTTGTTCGGCTCCTCCACTACTAAGCTTGCTGCAAAAACACATAATGGAAGTCCATTAAAACATATGAAACACCTTCTAGAAACTGAATGGTTTAAAATTTCAGTGATTTTGATATAACTTAAGTAAAAATTAGAAATAACGATTAAAAATCAAAATGCATAAAATACAATGCTAGTAGCTACTAATCTAAAGATGAATATGGCTTAAATCACACAGAATGAAAAGCACACATGTTAGTAATGCAAGGTAAGTACAGTAGTTCTTCACCTAATATAAAATATTTTCAATCCTAATCACATGTGATTATGTGAAATCAAATATAATTGTGAAAATGTTTTCCATTGGTTGCTGCATGTACATATATAAACAAATATGCATTCTGAACACCACACATATATGCACATGCTTACATGCATGCATACACCCACTTGACATACTGAGCTAGAGTTGCCTAAAAATTATTTTCAATGACAGCCATCTGATTGTCTAAGATTTTTTAATTAAATCATTAAATTCCATAGGTAGTATTCTAAGAATATTTGTTAGTTTTAAAAAAACAATTTAATAAAATTTTAGTTTTCAATTTCTGATGGCTATGTCTGCAAGAATATATGAAATTTACAACTTTTAAAAATATGATATGAAAATACTTCTTTAAGTAGCAAAGAAATTTATTCTATTTAAGTTTTTTCAATCTGTTAAGAAGCATGACTTTTTAGATGAGAAATATTAAGTTAAACGCATTCATAAGCTTCAAGATCCTGCCTTAAACCTTGCAGTTTTACAAGCGAAGGAGCAAAATGAGTGAAGGGTACAGTTGGAGCAGGGTTAACTATTCAGAAGTTGCTATTTGCACTACATGCAATGTAAATTTATTTTTGAAAACTTATTTTTTTGCCAGTCCCAGGCTATTCAATCTCTATACCAAGGACTATTTCATTTTTGACCTGTGTGCATACACATACATTAAAAAGAGTGTGTAATCAATAGTCAGGAGTACTGCTAAGAGTGTTCAATGATTTACATAATAATGGAAATATCAAAATTTCTGACTATTGCCAATTTTAGACAATTGCTTATAGATATTTGCTAACAATTTTCGCTGCAATGATTTAGAGATGAACTATAATTCTGATAAAAGATGCTGGCATTCTTTTAAAAATAAGATAATATCTAGCTTTTACTATGTGTCCAAGTACAGAATAATATTTTTGTAATTAAAAGATTAATATACAGTCTTAACATTTTTAACATCTTATATTTATATTTCTTTCAATATACATTAAAGTTAAAAGTTTGGGGGGCCAGAGATATAGTCAGAGGGTAGGGTGTTCACCTTCCATATGACTGACTCGGGCTCAATCTCTGGCATCCCATATGGTCACCTGAGCACCGTCAGGAGTAATTCCTGAGTGCAGAGCCAGGGAGTAACCCCTGAGCATTGCCAGGTGTGACTAAAAATTAAAAAACAGGGTTTAATAATACTTTTAACCAAGTTAGAATGTCTATCACCACATATAGCCAGTAAATTAGGCTATCTTAACCATAAGTTATGTGACTGAAATGATGACACATGTGATTTGAAAATGTTGGCTTGGGAGACAATAATGACCATTATGATTAAAGGATGGCTTAACAAAATTTTGAGAAACAACTCAGAATTATTTGACAATTTGAAGAATTATGATCAGTACTATAAACTGAAAGCTACTTGAGAGAGATTAGGAATTGAGACAAAGTTGTTGAAAACTGCAAGTCATATTTATATAAAGTAATATTCTGCTGCTTGAGGTGTTGCAGGTGTGTGCTGTGGTGCCCAGCTGCGCCAGCAGGTGGCAGACAGGACAGACTTGTTTACACCCAGGGCTCTGCCCCTGTGGCCCTGGATAGTTGATGGTCTGACAAAGAAAATGACTGGGCCCCATGGGATGAACTGAGAGCCATGGCAGAGACTGGCAAGCTACCCGTGGTGTATTCAATATGCCAAAAAAAGTAACAATAATGGACCTCATTCCTAATGACTGGAGGAATTACAGGCACCACTTGAGCAAATCAATGAACAATGGGAAGAGAAGTAACAAGTGACAATATTCAATCTATGAAAAGATAAAACTACCTGTTCTCTGCCTTCTGCCTACAATGAGAGTATTTTGATTGCTCATTTGTTCTGATGTGTGAGTAGTCAAGTGAACTATACTCTATCAGTAAAGTTTAAATCAAATTACGGAAACTCTTCTAGCAATAAAAACAAAATCCAATGTTAACTACTATGTAAGGGTTTAGTCACTCCTGCTGGTGCTTGGGGAAATTATTAGGTGCCAGGGATCAAACGTGGGTCTGCTGCATTAAAGACAAGAACCCTACCCATTGTACTGTTACACTGGTCACAGTATTATGTGACTCTTAAGGAGGTCATATATGCTTAGCCACTGAAAAAAATTGATAAGAGGTGCTGAATTCAGTTTTGGTGACTTATTTTGCTAGAAAAACACCTCATCTTTTTGGCTAAGAGTTATTAAGTCTGTATTTTAAATGTTCATTCTGAAAAATCAAAGTGAAAATAAAAAGATAATGGCAGCTTATCTAAAGTGAATCTACAAATGGCTTTAAATGATTTCACTTTTGCCTTCAAAAACTGTTAACATACCACCTTTACTCACAAAGTAAGAGTTAAAGTCATTTAATCTCTCCAAGGTAGAACATCTCCAAATTTAATATTACACACAATCATAAGTAGATCCTCTTGATTCACCATCAAATATGTCGTTTCTTTACTCCCTCCATTGCTTGCAATAAGATTCCAAGAACAGTTGGAAAATGCAAGTAGATTTTCATTTGATTATTCATATCAATAGTTCAAAAATGACACATAATTAACCCTTAAAGTATTAGTTTCTTACACCTACTATAGTGTATATTCTGAAATAACTTTATACAAAGTCATACTTCAGTAAAAGAATTTTTCATACACATGAGTATAAAACTTTTTAGTGTGAATGTAGGAATTAACTTTTCACTAAATTTATTTATTCTGCATTTTATTTTTAACTGCATATTATGGAGTAAACTGAAACTATTTCTAAATTATTGTATCAATCTAAACAGAAGAAACATGTTTGAACTTGGATTATACAAACATAAGCAAGAAGAGTGACTCTGTCAATGAGTATGATTTATATACAGAATTGTTAGCAGTGATTAAAGGTGAAGGTGAATTTAATCATTGTAACATAATCTGTTTAATAGGTTACTATCAGTAAAATACTCTAGTCCAGAGCGTTCAAATTTATTATTTTAAAAAAGAATCATAACTGATGAATAATAATTTAGATTTTTTGTTATTTTAAGAATTTTAATGGAAAGAGCAAAATTAAAATATGAAACTTTCTTTTTCAATTTCTCCCATCCACACTAACATCAACTTTTGTGGATATCCTAAAGCACTGCAAACTAAGAAAATAATTAAACTGATTTGACATTTCTTTATAAAAAATATTTTTAAAATTTAAAAATTCTGATTCTTAATAGGAATATAAATTTCATCACAAAAGGGTGTATCTATTATAGACTAATTTTGAATAAAATAGTGATAGTAATGTAAATAATTTATCTCACCTGCCACAAATACCTAATAAATGATAAAATATTATTTAAAAAGGTAGGTTTTGGAGTTGTAATTCTCCCGTATTTTTCTATGAGCTGAATAGTGTTTTTCTAAGAAAAAGATATTAATGACTTAAAGACATTTATTGAATGTAATCTATTTAGGTGAACTTTATACTGTTAGTTTTTTAACTGGCTCTTTGCAAATAAGTGAAATATAAATATAAATAAGTGAATAAATAAAAAATCAACTCAAGAATACAATTAAAAATTTAAATTAAAATTAATTTGGGGCACTAAATTAAAATACAGGTATGAAATAACATTTTGTCTTCAAAATTAAGAATAAGTTATTAGAAATCTTTGGTAAGAAAGTAAATTAGTCTTTATAGTAATACTATTTCTAATGGAAAGAACTAGATAAAAATAAAAACTATTTTCTTTCATATAACATGCCTTGCTATAAAATCTTAATCTAGTGCTAAGAATATTTGATGACTTTATGAGGCTGAAATAAAAAATGATATATGGCTTAAAAGGTGATGAAAGATGACGAAACTAGTTAATTGTTCCTATAAATATTATAAACTGAATACAAAGATATTCTTACTAATCTCTATTAAATCTTTTTAAACTTTACATGAATACAAATTGTTAAGATTGTGAAAACTCAATATAAACTTGGAAGCAATATGATCAAATGGCAAGAGCCCAGACTAGGAATGACTGGGCATCGACTACAGTCTTGGTCCTCTAAGCACAAGTCAATAACCTGTGCTGCCAAGATAAATTCCTGATATTCATATCTCTATAATGAGCTTTTTATTTGTGATGTGAAGGAATTGGTTAGAGTCAGTTTTGGCTGTTGCGATTTATGGTTCTATTTCATTTTTATAAGAAATTGGTAAAGTATTTTAATATTTTCTTATAACAAAGAAAACTATGATGTCTTTAATATCCTTTAATATCTGTTTTAGTGCCTAGTTTCTGGAATATTAGCCAAATTCACCAAAACAACGAACTTAAGGAGAAAAACTCACCAGTGGCATGACACATTTTTGAAACTAGAGTATTTTACCAATAAAAAGATGGTGTACTCCTTAAACATTTGGAGTCATTTAAGTGTAATTAGAAAATCTGATATACTATAGAATGTCTATCAGGGCATTACATGTATATAGCATATAAACATAAAATACTTACTACTTAAAATGCTGATTAAAAAATGTTTATAATATTTTATAGAACAAACATTTTTGCAATATGCAATGATAGAAGACTTTGGAATGGTTTTCCTTTGCGCTTGTCTGATTCAGCACATACAAAACAAAGCTAAGAATTTGTATTTTATTTATTTATTTATTCATTTACTTATTTATTCATTCATTCATTTGTTTGCTTATTTATTTATATATTTATCTATCTATCTATCTATCTATCTATCTATCTGTCTGTCTGTCTGTCTGTCTGTCTGTCTGTCTGTCTGTCTGTCTATTGCTTTCTAGGTCACACCCAGCAATGCTCAGGGATTACTCCTGGCTCTGCACTCAGGAATTACACCTGGCTCTGGTCGGGGATCATATGGGAAGCCAGAGTTCGAACCTGGATAGGCTGTGTGCACAGTTGTGCTATAGCTCTGACCCTGGAGCTAATAATTTATAACCCCAGACATCATTTTCATTATAATGACTGTCAAGTTCTATAACACAAGGAAAATAAAAGCCAGATACTTGGCAGGTAAGAAAGGGCTTGCCATTTTACTTTGTCCTTGTTGGGTTGTTTTTGGGATTATTTAGGGATTATTCTTAAATTTTAGGGATTATTTAGGGATTAATTAAATATCCCTAAATATTAATTAAACATCCCTAAATATTTAGGTATTATTTAGAGATTATTCCTAAATATCCCATAACTATTTAGGGATTATTTCTAACTGTGTACTCCAGTTTAGAGAACTTTTTTTATAAATTGAATCACTGTGAGGTATATGGTTACAAAGATGTTCAAATTGGGTTTCAGTCATACAATATAGAGAACTATCTTTATTATGAGACATATTTCTGAATTCTGTCTTCATCAAGAGCATACTATACACATAATGTTTCTCTGGAGGAAATCATGAAATCTGACTCAGAAAGGTCATGCTGTTCATGGTGAGTGATCACTAAGTGTGTACCTATAATTTTTCATTTTTGTAAGTACGCTCATGACAACAGAATAAAGTTGAAAGGTCTGACATTGCATAATAGACAAATTTGATGTCAACTTATGATTCATTTCTTCCTTTTTAAATACAGTATATAAGTTTTGCAATTATTTAAAATTATGTCAATATTTAGTAGACATTACCATGTGAATGGATTTAAATCTATTTTCTGTTTTGCCCTGCACTGGTTCCACAGATCACAGGAAGAGGTAATGCTTTTATTGGGAAATTGCAAGTAAAAATTTGGTTAACTTGTCAAACAAACTGAGATTTTTAAAACCTAAAGAACTTATGACTATTATAAGCAACTACATGTGAATTGACATAATGAGAAACTAGGGTCAAAGCAAAACCTCTTTGTTGTTGTATTTGGTTTCTTTCACTCTCTGTAGTTCCAAACAGCAATAAGATCTATCAGTTTATTTTAAAAAAGAAAAGAAAACCTTACTTTTACTAATGGAGTATCTGAGCCTTAAATGTTTATTTATCCATAAATATTCACAGTTCTTTAAGGGCAAATCCCTGGGAGATTAATAAATTTGAATTTCCTCTATTTTAATTTTGGTGGGGGAATTTGGTCCACACCCAGCAGTGCCCAGGACTTATTCCTTGCTCTGCACTCCAGAATCATTCGCGGCAGGCTCGGGGCACCATATGTAGTATTGGGAATTGAACTCTAGTCAGCCTTATGCAGGCAAGCTCCTTATGCACAGTGCTATTTCTACAGCCCAGACTTTGCAAACATTTAGTCATTTATAGGAAATAATTTGCCTGGTTTAATATATCTATATTTGTTAAATAACAATAAAGTGTGGTAAAATTAAACTATAATGACAAGTAATGCTGACTGAAAGACCATAAATAGTTAACTTATTTTAGCCAAGGGTCACTACATAATTTGCTCCTGTAAGTTTCCCAACTGCAGACACTATAAGATGTGTACAGGTAGCAGCTATTTAATTACTAATAATAGTTAAAATATAATAACTTTATAACTTTACTGTTATATTTTGATTTTTATGAATTTTACTTAATTAATATTAATGTTCATAGTTCCATAGACATATTTTACATGATTTATCACTTTAACAAGTTGCCAACATTTAATAAGGGAAAAATACAGTAATTAATTTGAACTTGGACTTTAAAATATAGTTAACCAGAGATAGTCTTTCATGAGTCCCTCTGTCCAGTTTAATTTGTGAAACAGGAACCCAAATTAAATGCTATTTACTCCTTGTTGCAAGTCAGGTGATTTAATCACTTAAACTTGTTTCCTTTTATTTTCCATATACATAAATTTCACATTTTGTAATAAGAGTAATTTATATTTGAGAGAAGATACTATGACATGTTTTATTTTGGTTCAAAAAATTTCCCCAAACCCCCATAAGTTAATGCACTTAAAACAAACTACCTAAAGGCAAATCAATTTTAAATTTATTATGATAATAACATTATTCTCACCTTGAAGTCATTTAATTTCTGGTTCTTTTTTGATCTTCTTATATCATTATTTCGATGCCCCCCAAACTACATTCATGGGCTCTTTAAAACTGTCCAAGAAATGTAGCAGAGAGGGAAAAGATGTCTTACTTTTTAGAATGAATCGTTTAAATTATGCCTATAAAGAAGACTGAAGCCTACCATGATCTGGTCTCTCAGATTTCAACATGAAAAGACAGATGATGTGGGATGAATATTTATGGTTTTCTCAGTTAACTTTCATTTTGGAGGATGTTTTAGCTGGCTTTCTTTGTTCAAGATGCAAAGTATTTTAAAGGGAAAGCCAGTTACAATGTTTTAGTGAATAGCTGGAAACCGAGTCACCAGGAGGAGGGTTGGCTCACTGTGTGGGCCTCTCTAAGATGCTGGGGCAATATGTGAAGCTGAAAATACAAAAGCCATGAAGACAAGATCTTGCTCTGTTTCACTGAAAGTTTTTTTCTCTGGTGCTTGTTTTTGAACCTATCTTAGTCAATTCACATAATCCCTTTCACTTTCTTCCTATTAAACAAGTGTAATAAAACTTTCAATGCACTTGTGCTGATGTTACCAGAATTACATGTTGAACTGCATAAACAGTAGGTATGCAATGCATTCTGTTGAGAGTTCCAAGATGGGGATAACAAGGACCTTGGAATATAATTAATGTCCCAAACTATTCTCGTTCTAATACTTCAAATTTAACATCATGGGAAAACTAGTGATGTCTTGAAAATGGAGATTAATAGTTCTATAAATTCTATAATTTATCAAAAACAAACTTAGTAGAGATCCTAGTAGGTATGACATGATACAGTCTTCATTTATCTAGAAATAACTTAATTCTCGAATATAACAAATCCCTTACATTAAAAAAAAGAACTATACACATCAGTGGGGATTGTTTGTTAGTTTGTATTTGGCCTAATTTAATAGTTTTCAGAGGCTACTGAAGATCAACCTAGTTTTGGTGCTTATGGTTTTGTAAAAGGCATTTCTCTGGGGGCCTCCTGCATGCACAGGATCAGCTCCAGTCAGTTAAACTCTTTTTCTGGCTTGCAGTAGGATGTTATGTGGAACTTTTTTTTCCCATTATAGGAAAATATGAATTTGAATTTTTATTTAACTGAATTTCTTGAACTTGCTTCTACCCTTTTTGGGATTTTCAAACTTTATGTGGTTAAGATGTATTAACTTAAATTTCTAGAGGATAGGTAGAGCTCGCTGAGGGGTACATTTGAGAACAAGCCTTTGCTTGTTTTCAGACGTCTGGTCCATTCTATGATGCATATTCACATCCGAGCCCAAAGGAGACTGGCAGAACACCACTCAGCCCAGGACACTGACCTTGTAAAATCTAATCACCTGACATATTCAACAATAGCACTGTACATGTGTAGACTTCACAGAGGTCGGGTTACATGACTTTTTGTTTTGGCTTATTTAGTTAAATGCATACTTGACCAGTAATATAATACTTAACAGTGTTTGAAACAAAGGAAAATGAATCGGGTCATCACTAATTTTCAATAATTATTTTTTTGGGGCGGGGGGCTTTCCGGTGGCAACAGAAAAACCTGCTAGACAAATTCTAACACAGCTGTAACACTCCAATAAAAAATTTTACTTGTACTAAAAATTGCCTGTAAAATGTTTCTGAATCTAAGTATAAATGTGTCAACTATTAACTGGTTGTGTTGTTTATTTGTGTTTAGGTTACAACCCACAGTGCTCAGGATTTACTCCTGGCTCTGCAGTAAGGGATCACTCCTGGTGGGCCTGAGGACTATAGGAGTGCCAGCAATTAAATCTGGCTGGCTGCATGTGGGGTATGTGCCCTAGAACTGTTCTATCACTCTGCCCACCTTTGTTGATCATTCTTATGCTTGTGAACTGCTTCTGGTAATAGAATTAAAAATTCAAAATGATCAAAATTCAATGCAAAATCTAGCTACAAAAACATATTGAGCTATTTTCATTTTTAACATATATGCATTTGTATATAACATATATATACCTAATAGCAAATATTATGTATTCTGTGCCAGAATATATATATTATGCAACAGAATAAGTACATTTTATACATTGAATGTGAATAAATAATGCTCATTTTGCAAAATGACACATAGCACATACCTCAGTACAGTAGTGTGTTTGAAATTTGTGCCTGTTAAAATAAGACATGCTAAAGTATAATGAACTTGATCATTTGATATAAAAACAATAGTACTGATGATTGGCAGTGGAAATAGTCAAATTTCTTAATCATTCTGGATCTAAGTTTAACTATTCATAAAACAAGTACTACTCTCATGAATAACTTTCAGGGTTACAAAAGACATTAGTTCAATCTGTAACCCATGTTCATAAATGAGTAAATGTATTTTTACTAATTCTATAGTATTAGGCAATTTTAAAGTAATGATTAACAAGACCATTTCATGGGGTGGAAAAATCATGATCAAATACTCAAATATCAGGCCATCTGTAACACTAAAGAAGATATGTAGGCTGCATGTGAGAGTGGGAAGAGACCTGCCTCTACTGAAACCTCATGTCTGAAGAAACAGCAACTGTGATTCAAAAGTCAGTGAGACTGAAGGTCAGTAACGTGCCAATATGGCAGGTTAAAAAATTTTCACATATGTCCCTCAGGTAGATAGGTTTAATGAATGCTATTACAATATTGATACAAAGACAAATAACATTTACTCAGCTACTTTCAAGATAATTGCAGTGGGGTCAAATATGATATAAGACTACTGCTTTTATGTGAGAAAATCCCATGAATTTTCTACTCCTTTGCAGGAGATACTACTATAAACAATAAATCGAATCACATCCCTTTATATATCAAAGCAGGGAATCCAAATAAATAAACACATATTAAAGCAGCTTATTTTCCAAGGAGAACTGTTTCTTACTATCAATGTGGATAGCTTTTGAAACTAAGATACTCTTACTTTTAAAACTACCCTTTCCTGTTTGATCTGAGTTGCTCATAACATGAAAGAAATGCTATCAAATGGCCTAAAATAGCATTTAAGAGTGAAAATCTATTTGTTAAATATTTTGGTTATTTCAAGAAAAACATTTATATAACTCAAAATATTAAAGGAAATGAATATTTAATGATTAAAAAGTTACATTAATATTTACCTTTTTTGGAAGAGTTATATTTTTCTTGTTCTTCAATGAATTAAATGCACATAATGATGGAAACAAAAGAAAGAAATCAGCAAATTTATAGTTAGACACAAAAATGTGAATCAACACAATGGCATGAATAATAAAAATGTATAACATATAATGTGACATGATAGATTGCAATGACAAACCATGAGAAACCTCAAATATGGCACTAAAACTAACCAAAGAAAAGATGATTTCAACAATATAAGATTCAAATAAAAAACCAAAATTAGGAAAATACTATTTGTTGGCACTTGAAAGAATATTTTTGTAGTATTTTTTCTTCCCTTTTTAAGAACTGTGTAATATTTCAGCACCAATTAACTAAAGCATTTTAAGTTTTGGCCACTGTTGCTTTTGCTATAAAAATATTCAAAAGCATATTTAGCAACCCAATATAAACTTTCTATTATTCCTTTCAGATTATTTAAAGCTCACATCTCATATAAATAAAAAAATAATTTGATTTATTATTAAGTAGCAGACATTTTCCTTTCATCATGGAAACTATTCTGTGACACTTTTCACACAGAAAAATGTAATCTAACTTAAGGAATCCTTCTATCCTCAAATCAACTATCTTAAAATATCTAAAAAAAGATATTCCTCTTAGACATTTAACAAAGGTTTTATTAGCATCCTTTTTTAGTGCAATATTTACTGAGAAATAATGGCCAGATTGGGCATTTCAAAAGGGGGCTATCCGAATTTTAGGTAGCAAATACAACAGTTGCAGAAATAAAACATTTGTTTAAGAATGATTTTAAAATGTTTCTTCTTTAAAAGATAATTTTGTGGAGTTGGGACAATAGCACAGTGGCAAGGTGCTAACCTTGCATGTGACTGATCCAGGTTCTATCCCCAGCACAATATAATTTACACTTTGCACCATCGTGAGTAATTCCTGAGTGTAGAGTCAAGTGGAAGTCCTGAGCACCACCAAATGTGGCACCAAAACAAACACAAAATAGATATTTATCGAACACAAACATCAACTAGAATGGTTTCAGAAATGCATACATTCTTTTTTGTTGGTTTGTTTTGCTTTGCTCCTGGATCTGTGCTCTGGAAATGCTCATGGACCGGCTAGGGGTACCATAAGTAGTGCTGGGGTACTGAACCTGGGCCAGACAGATGCAAATGTTCAATGAGCTGGATGCAAAGTTACATTTTAATACAGCCAATCATGTTGTTTTAGATCTTATTTAATGACGCACTTATGTTAGCACATAACCAGAGAAGTTTTTGGGAAAACTTTGCTCTTAGTTATCCCCTACTATTAAAGTTCTCAAATTTTAAAGTTAATCTTTCAGTTAATTAAATTAAAAATCTGTATTAATCCCTTTCAATATAAACAGATTCCATGTAGCAAATAGCTACATGTAGCAAATAGCTCTTAAACCTTAAAATATATTTTAAAATAAATCTGCAAAAATGAAACATGTTTAAAAATTAATGTCTTTTTTAAGTGATAAGTTTTAAAAAAGACACACATTATTTTATTTAAATAAAAAAAAGTAAATTACAGGAATAAAGGCAGATTGTCTTATTATCCTACCATGTTTACTGAAAATAACATAGATATCTATATTAAAAATGTATGGATAACCTTAATAATGTACTGCAAGTTGTATTACTATCCAGAATTAAAAGTTATGTGTTATATTATCTCTAAAAATCAATTGTATCAACTCAGGTTTTTTTAATAAAACTATCTTTCTTAAAAGCAAAATCTGGAAGTCATGTCCAGTGGTGGCTTACAATTTTAAATCAATGGCATTCAGCATTAATTTTCACAAATTAAAAAAGTTTAATTAATGATATCCAGAAAAAAACAACATAATTCTATCACCCTAATAATAAAAATGAAGCTATTTTAGCTTAATACAATAGTTTATGTTCAACCCATGAAGCAAAACAGAAGGTAAATTTTGAAAAACACATTTTCGGACACACACAGATAACTGACTGTTCAGTTGGAAATAGTTCCATAATAAGATGATGGTGGACAGTATCATTATTTTACCAAAATTCCAAAGCACTTAACATCATAAATAAACATGTTTATATCTATAATTATATAAAATACTTAGATATAAATTTTTGTCAAATTTTAAGAAGCTTTTAAGAGTCAACAAATTCAGAAATTGCATATAACCGGAAGCATTTTTAGTATATTTGCATATTAAATATCAAAATATCCATCAATTTCATCCTCAGTCATTCTTTCTTCCCATCTCAATTCAATCCTATGAAATTTCTGAAAGACAACTGTGAATCCGAATATCATAAGTAGGAATGTTTGTATTGACAAGAGCATGAACTTTTTTTAAAAACCGAAATCTAGAATACACTCCAACTGATTTTGCTGGCGTAATTCTTCTATATAAACAACATGACTACAATATCACTATATTTAAAATATGCAGTACCCTTATATGCTTTGAACCTGTTGAGTACTTAAGCAACCAGAGGAAATGCAAAGAATTTTAGGAAAATATGACTTTCCAGATTTCAGTCTTTAGCAAAATATGGCCTGTAATACTGACTCAAGAAACATCAGAATTTATAGTTTAGTTGTGCAACAGGAGTTCATCAATAGATAATTTAATAAACACAAATTGAAAAAAATTATCAAGGTCATTGCTAGAACAGTAATAGCACTTAATAGTTCTCTCAAAATATTCCTATAAAATTACTGTTAAATAAATGAATTAAAAATCCCATTAATAATACAATTATAAAAAAGAAAGTCAGAGTTTTTACATATTATATTTTTCTGATTAACTGAATGAATATATTACAAAAACCTGAACATGAAATTGCTATATCAGGATATAAGATTTAAAAATACCAATCCAGTTTATGTAGTAGCATTATTATGTTAATACGATGATATCTGAAATGCTAATGTTTTCATTACAAAGAACTTCCTTATAAAGTTTTCCATATAAATCCTTGAATAATTTATCTCCTTTTGTAAAGTGTTAATGTGACACACATTCATTAAAACACTTCTTTTAAGCAAGTATATGCATACCCAGCACCCATAATATAGAATTAAGTACAACTTTTGCATCAGTAAAAATAAACGCTGTAAAAAAATACTAAAAATGTTAACTTTTCATTTATTTTGTAGGGTGATTAATTACAAGATGTTTTAAATATATGTTCACTCTATACTATAAACCCAGATTAATATTTTTCACTGAAATGAAGCTGACATAATAACATATACTGATAATAAATCATTTCACCTACTGAGAAATGAAGTAGCAACTGGGGTCAAAGTAAGAAAACCGTGACTTTTAAAAATCCTAGTATTTAAATGATCTAGCCCAGAGAGTTTATCAAACCAAATTCATTCTTCTCTCTTGCTTCCTCTTTCCTTCCCTCCCCCACACAAACCCATCTCACACACACACACACACACACACACACACACACACACACACACACCACTATGTATATGTATGTATGTTTGAAATATAGGAATCCTCAAGCAATATGAATTACTAAAGAAAACCTAAAATACTGCCTTAAGTCTTTTTTTTGTAATCAAATATTAAAATATGGGAGACTACAAGTTTAAACAGAAAATACTCACAAGGCCTTCAATATGATTAAGTACTTAACTGATGTTAAATATATTTTAACTTCAGTTAAATAAGTCAACACACACAAAAAAAAATCACATTTTACTTGAGTTTAAAGCAAAATGTCTTCTCAGGTCACTTCTAAAACAGCTGTTTCTAGGCCTTACTCTGTTCTTTCCACTGACCATCCAAATTTCATTCATTCACTCACTTGGCACAAATGGTAGATACACTATCACCATTACAATTAGGTGATAGGACTAAAATTCTAATAGAACTACTACAATTCAGCAGACTACAAGTAATTTGAAAATACTATTTGCTAAACTGAAGGAATGTAAAAAGAGGTGCTCCTTAAACCCAGAATTTGGAAGCAATGATTTCTCTATCAGATGGCTACCTTGTTCTATACTTCCGCTTCTCACGGGCACTTGTGGGAGCTGTCTTCCTCTTCGACTGCTGAAGGATGTGTCTGTGGGAGGAGATTGGGTTGGACTTCCTTGTCGGTGCATCCTGTGGACAATAAACAGAGGGAGGATATGGAATGATGAAATTTCATATGGCCAATGATTTTTTTTTCCTTCTGCCTATTAGTAGATACAATTACACTAATTGATGGTTGGAAGCAAAATTCAATTTTTTCTTACATATCTGTATATAAGTACATACACACATATATATGGACTATTAAGAAAGGAGCTTAAAGAAATGGCAGTACCCGCCACACAGTTCTGCACGAATTCCTGAACTGAGCAGAATCAAACTTGCATTTTAAAAAACTTTCTATAAAGTTGTGATCTTCTATTAAGCTATCTAGTTTAGATAGTACTGAATCAAATATCGAATTACAGCCTCTGAATTTAAAAAACTATGGATAAATTAGGTAAGAAGGGCTGTCGCTTAAACTGTCACATAAAATTAATATTTATAGATTTATGTAAGAACTTCAGCAACAGAGTTTATAAATTATCAATTCACTTAAATTTAATTTTTAAAAAGGAAAGCCCTAAAAGATATTTAAAATGTATTATCTTGGACACATGCTATCTAGTAGTGCAGTGCTCAAGATTATAACGAAAAGCTGAGAATTTCAGACACATTTGTACTATATTGGAGGAAGCTGGACTCCTCCATCTGCTAGTATTCAAACGTTTTTATACAAAACACTTGCTTAAATCACCCTACAATTTTACTGAATGCATATGAAAGATTCTTTCAAAAAATCATCTTACACTCCTTGAATATATAGATTTAATTCCATTTCATTTCTAGCGAAGGATTTACATTATTAAAATTATATATGAATATGTCACAAACAGATGGAAGGACATAACACAGCCAAATTTAGTTTTCGATGATAGCTATTTGGCAGAAACTATCAGATACCACAGTGAAGATCGATGTAAGTAATAGATGTGCGAGAGGTTTAAGTGTCACAAAGAAGGGTTAAGAATCATGGTGTCATAATGAGTGAAATAACTGAGTGCTAGTGAAGGCACAACACCACACCAACACCCAGAGGAGGTAGGACACGAATGCTGGGCTGGACACTGAATAGAGACCTTGTTAGAAGCGGAGAAGATGGCGCCGACCCTCCTGGGGCAAGGTGCTGGATAGAACACAGTGTTCTGACACTAGAGTGCTCGCTCGACCTTGAGCGAGTGGGATGTTTTCCCCTAAGGACTGGCTGATCAGTGGCTCTTGGGGCTGCGTATCCCCTTCTAGAAAGACCTGGGTAAACCCTAAAACATTAGGGTCAAAAGATCTTCAGTCAGGAGGTTCACATTGACTTTGATATCAACACATTTGTCCAGGGAATACCTGGTTATTTCAAGTAGACAGTCATATTAAAAACAGAGGAAAGACAGCCACACAATTACTGAAATGTAATTACAATCTAGAATGGCAAATTACTGCAAGTGTGTGTCCAGGTATTTTTTAAGGGTGACTCTAGATTCTTCCAATGCTGTAAACCTCTGGAAAGTTCTCCAACGGCAGAGATTTAAGTCTCTTAGTTTTTAATGAGCTGTATCTCTTGTGCCAAAAAGACAGCTGCAGAGAGCAAAACCTCAATAAAGACAACGTGATAGAAGGAGTGAATGTAATTAAAGGATACTTAGGACACTTGACTTCAGAAGAATTTATATTTCACAGAATTATGTAGATTTTAAACTTTATAATTTTACTTTCAATAAGGAAGCTATCCCAAATAAATAGCAAATAAAGATGTCTTAGGCTAATTTCAGCAAACCAACAAGTTCAAATTATATATAAAGATGAAAAATGCTTCATTATCAAACTGAGTAATGAGAATGGCTGGTTAAAAACACTTAACTCTGATAATTCCAAATATCTGAAGATAAATCCTTCCAGATGTCAACAATCATGTAACAGTGTATTCAATTACGGGATACTTTATAGACTGATAATAATGAAAACTATCTTTATATTGTCACTTGTTTAAAATAGATGTACAATTTATTTATTTATTTTGTTTTTTTGGGCACACCGGCGACACACAGAGGTTACTCCTAGCTCTGCACTCAGGAATTACTCCTGCAGTGCTCAAGGGACCATATGGGGTGCCGGGGATGGAACCCAGGCCGGCACAGGCGGTCGCGTGCAAGGCAAATGCCCTCCCGCTGGGCTATCGCTCCGGCCCGTACACTTTATTTTTATCTTTTCAATATATAGCTTTAATAAAATGCACATTTCAAGGATCTAGCATTGCATTATGTTTGCACAGTGACAAAAAGCAATGGGAAATTCAAAAAGGATGCAGAAGTAAAAAATTCATATGGATTCCTTGTATGTAAATTAATTATTGAAGGTTTAGACCAAGCTGTATATCAATTGTGATTTTTGAGTATAATAAATTTCGGTTATAGTTTTCTTGATTTAGGATATCACCTCTATTTCAGAATAATAAAAAAAGAGAAATATTAGTTTCAGAGAGAAAATACAGAATATAAGTGTGCAATAAATGTGCATTTTATCTTTCTGATTTATAACATAATGATTTAACAGACCACAAAGTAGATCTTATAGTCTTGCCAGTTAAATATAAAAGCTAAAATTTTACCTAAAAATACACCCTAATATTCTAAGGGTCCACTCATTTTAAATTAACTTTGCATATGAACTCAACTCTGCAGAGTACATTTGTTTGGGGACGATTAATTCCACATAATCAAGTCTTGAATAATGTTTTTATATTAACCTATTATATGTTTAAAGCACTTCTTGTTCAAAAATGCATTTCCTAAATGTTGTCTGAAAACTATATAAAAGGTTTTACCCTAAAAGAAATTTCATGGATTTAAAAATTTTGTTAAATATGCTTTGCCTCAATGTAATTTGTAAGCTGTGAAAAGACAACTTAAATGAGAATTGAGTTATGGATTATTTAAATTCTATGCATTAAATTAAATGGCAAGATATAGAAAACCATTTCACAGGTAAAAAAGTGACTTCCTCTGTAACATGGATGTAAGTTATGTGTCCTGTTCTCCCATCTCCCAAATGGCTAGCTGCAGTGCCTGGAAAACAGTTTTGATTGTTTGAGGTTAATCATTTAAAGTCTGTTTTTCTTTTTAACATAAACTAAACGTCTTCAACTACAAAACAGTTCTTATTACAGCCAAACTCTAGCTAGTATGAAAGCAAAGACAAAAAGTGAAGCCATAGAAAATGACTTTGCCTTGAGGAATGTGGCAACAAGGCTGACATGGAGGTAGAAATGAGCAGAGTGAAAACGCAGATCCTGATGAAAAGAGTCAGGTTCTAGTAATGGGAGAAAATGGAGCCAAGGTGACAGTTTGTTTCAGACAAGAGGAGTGAAAGATTAATCAAGAATCCTAAGACAGAGGGGTGAAAGGCTGACAAAAAATCCAGGCCATTGAGCCTTGATCTTTTCATTGAAATGGGATGAGCTAAGGATCTAAGGATGCAAGACTGGTGAAAGAAATTAAGAACTGCCAAGTAAAGAATGGATCAGAGAGCAAATGAGAGATAAGCAGAATAAAATTACCAATTATTATTTGTGGTGCATTAATATGGAGCTACATCTACACACTAGGCTCTGCAAGTATGAAAATGTATGTAATTGTACATATACATGTGAATAAATGTGTCTGTGTTTTTTGGTATTGAATTTTGTATTAGAACTTTTTCTTACTTATTTATAAATGCATTAACCAAATCTTCATATCTTGTAAGAAAGGGAGTTAAACTGCAATCAAGAGTGATTCAAACAGGAGTGTAGAGCTCCAACACTTTCCTTTTTTTTCTGCCTATTAATATAGGAGTTTATCATAAGATGAAGGATAGCATGTTTATGTCATTGGTGTATCATTAATAATCAAAGTATCAATGCATATCTAATTTAAACATTTATTGACAATATTAAAACAAAATTTTCTTCTGTGGGTTTGTAAGAATAAAATATAACAAAATAACATTGAATAAATTATAGCAATCTACCTATCTAATAACCTTTCAAAAATATTACATCCACAAAAATTTTCCAAAACAACACTCTAATTCCAACATAGTTTTACAAGAATATTTTTTCATAAATGTGCATATATATCAGTGACTAATCTATGCCTCCTCTCTTCTGTCATACTTGTGTGTTAATTAACTTGATTATTAGTAAAACACATCTTACCAAACCTTAAGACAATTCTATTGTTGCAGTTGGAGTTCCAGTAAATTGCTTCCATGACTGCATTAAAGTTGTTTTATTCTTCTTGTTAAAACACGGACATGCAAATGGTAATGAAGATAGTGAACTCTTCTAATTAATTCCTCCTATAAAACCTGTTAGGACCTATACAATCTCTTTCCAATAGCACAAATAAATTTCAAGTATATAATTAGGCAATTCTAAAGTTCTCATCCTCATGAAAAATGCCCCAGTTAAGGTGAAGAGTATAGATTTTATAGGAGGAAAAATGGCCAGAGCTGATTGCAGGAAAATTGCCATGGAGTACATACAGCAGGATTCACAAAAGAGTGAAAAGTCAGACTTTTATCTGTAGTCCTGCTTTAAATAGGTGAGCACAAAACTCAGAACTCTGCTTCCTTTCTTTAACTGGTTTCCATAGATTTCAGTATATATTCTTACAAGGTTTTTCTTGAGAAAGCCACTGATTTTGAAGCACAAACGGTTTTCAGAATTGTGCTCATTATACTATAAATCTTGCAAAATCCCAAGTCAAGCCTCTGTATTGGGAGTTATTTGGAGAACTTGCTCACTTTCAAAGTTCAAGAATAAGAGCAGGTCTTATACTCTGACCTCAATTCACCTATAGTTAGATGTCAACCTATGGTCTCTTATAAGGACTTGAGAGCTAGTAAAAGCCTGGAAAATTCAGCTTAATTCTTCTGCAATCTGTTTTATCTAATAACATACTAAGCATGTTATTTACTGAGTATGTTATTTACATGCTAATAAAATTAACCAAGAAATTTTACTATAGTAAAAATATACAAACATAGTTTGCCTTTTATATTATAACCTTCAAGCAAAAAAATTAATATAAATATAAATACTTATGAATAAAAAAATTAATTGAGGAGTCTATAAAATCTATCCTAGTCCTGTTGGAGAGAGAATATGTATTTATTTACAGATATTTTTAGTGCATGGGAAGATACCCAAATTTCACTCCTTTGTAACAGTGCACCTTCAATACAATCATTTTGTAAAATAGAATCCATTTCAAAGAATCTGTTTATTGATACATCCTAATTACAAAATTGCAAAGTAACAAACCTAAGCTACTTAAATTCTGAAGTTTACTTCCGTAAAGTTCACTTTTTGTAAAACTTTATTTTATACTCAATCTAGGGCTAGACTGAGAGTACAGCAGGTAGGGTGGTAGCCTTGCGTGAGGTTGACCAGGGTTCAATAATATTTCTACAAACACTGTCATGAAATAAATTTCACATTGTTTTTTTTTTTTAGATTTTATTTTATTTTATTTTATTTATTTATTTATTTATTTTTTTGCTTTTTGGGTCACACCCGGCGATGCTCAGGGGTTACTCCTGGCTCTGCACTCAGGAATTACTCCTGGCGGTGCTCGGGGGGACCATATGGGATGCCGGGGATCGAACCCGGGCGGCACAGGCCAGCCCGCGTGCAAGGCAAGCGCCCTACCCGCTGGGCTATCGCTCCAGCCCCTCACATTGTTTTATACACATTTTGATATGAACATTATCTAATACCTGTACCAATCTCAAGATAGAGAGAATACACTCCAAATAGCTCTTTCTTGTTGCTTATTATTTTTTCTTCGATAGTAGCATACATTTTGACAATTATTCGTTAATAAATGAATCACTGAATTATATAGACATAAGTGTCTCTATCAACCACACCCATTGTGATAAACTAGCTGGCATCTTGTATCTGTTGGAAGTTCCAATCTATAAGATATGTTGAAAGAATTGTTTTGAAACACAAAATTAACCATATACCTCCAATGTTTAAAGCTCATAAAATTACATGGAAGAAATAAAACTAAAGATTGAATTCTGTAGCATTGTTCACAAAATTATTTTAGCCCTATTGCCAAGGATTTCTCCAGTTTTCCATTTCAGTTTTCTCTACTCCAATTCTATACTTCTTTTCAAAATGGGTATGAATTTTTTACCAACCCGTAAGAGGATATTTCAAGACACAGTATTTTCTCAAAGTGTTCTTCTATAATAAAATACAATTAATTTTAATATCTGTTTTTATATACCTACAGGAATATTTCTTTTGTAGTGAAAAAGAAAGATGTCCATGAAACATTTCCTAATCCCACGTGCAGGACACTTCACCCAAGCTATACCTTTGTGAGCAGCTCTAAGTCGCAATCCCTCTTAAATGCACTTGTTGACTTATAACTGTGTCACTCTACATGGGTCTAGAATTAGTAAATAAATATAATCTATATATTACTTACTGTATATCTATATAAAAAATAGAAGGTATTGGAAATTTCTTGTCATTCCTATGTCAAATTAACCAAATTTTGCTTTACTATACAAGTAGTATCATAGGTCATATTTAGAAAAGAAATTTCTAAAGCTAGTCTACTTCAGATTAATTACGCTTATGATATTTTCATATTTCACGTATTGTACTCAATGGTAACACTGAAAATTAATTCTGAAAACAAGATAAGAGTACCCTGACATGTATATCACAATAGGTATAGATTTAAATTTATTACTCAGAATAAAATCTAGATAATTATGTACATGTTTTCCCCTTAAACTCTATGATTCAAAGACTGCCTGTAAATGATCCTTCTCTATTTTTCTTCCTAGTGAGACCAGTCCCATATAGGATATTTCTTTACATAAACGTTGTTAAATAACATGCTGGTTTCTATTCTGAGAAATGGACTGTAAAATGAAGGAAAGAAACCCCTGTGTATATCAGTAAAGGGAAGTTGGCTACACAGCACAACACCGAGCCTACCTTTCTGCATCAGAGGCAGTGCCCTTCCTAGTATGTTTTTGGATGCTAGATCTTTCAGACTTTCTGGAGTGCCTGTGGAATGAAATGTTAAAGAAATACAAAATATATGATGAATAAAGCTACAGACTATCATACAATGATAAAATCAACAGACACGGAAAATGGCAACTACTTTACCTAAAATGGGTTTGTCACTGAGTACTTTATAAAATAAAAAAAACAACAACAACAAATGAAACAATAACCAGAACTGGTGCTATGTGAAAGACACAAGTTGTTCAAAAAGAGATACAAGAGGTTGAGATTCCTTTAGTCTAGAAAAGTTTATAGTACTGATTTAATTAAGGACCCTGCTGAGCAACTTTGCCTTTCCTAATGAACAACTTCAGTGGTGAAATGTATTGATGATCAATATGATAGAGGTGATTTAGGTGTTAAAAGATCATAAACAAGTGAAATACCCCTACTTTTACAAAGCAAAGCTTTGTGCTATTACTCAAAAAATTATGAAAAGAGAAGGAAAATGATAAAGCAAAAACATGGATGGCACAAATAAATGTATCTGAAATCAGTGGCTAACAATTTTATTTTTAAAATACCATTTTAAATTAAACAAATATTATGCTTCTGCAATCATGCAACATTTTCAAAATCCAATCACAAATCAAAGAGCTAACAAAGCTTTAAACATGAGCCCTGAACATTTATACTCTGAAAGCATTATCCACTACAAATAACATTTACAAAGAGCATTGTTTCTTAACCTTTGTCAGATCATGGCCACTTCAGATCTTTTTTTTCTTTTCTGTCTACCCAATCTATTAGTTGACCATTTACTGTAACCCTGTCAATTTGTGAAATTTCCACTTCTTGCCTTCTTAGAAAGTCTTGGGTCTCAGAGGGGCCAAATGGTCCCAGAATAAGAAACATGACCTAGAAAGAATGTACTTCCTCAAGACAACTATATCTATTTAACTAATATATATTTTAAATAAATATAAAATATTCTGCTCAATAAATTCAAACTTTAAAAAGGAAACAAAGAGCCCAGCGGGCTGGAGCTCCCAAGTTCTGCAAACCCCCCAGACCCAACACACTCCCCAGCACCAATCTCCCTGATTTCACAAGCTCTACCCCAGATTTCACACCACAAAACTCAAAACCACATGGAAACACTAGCATCTATTTCTATTTGAAGTAGTTAGTTTTTGGATATCCTATAGAAAAGTACCAGAATACACTAGCCACAATATTCCCCACATCCCATAAAACTCAAGTGAACAATCATCAACAAAACCCACTGTACTGCCTAGTCACAAAAGAACACTCAAGTTGAAACTGTAATGACCATAATGGTAAATCAATGTAGAATTCCATCAAGATCCATGAGAGAAGCCACCTGCCAAGATGAGAGAAGCAATAATGATGAGCTGTATAACATCTCTGAGAAGGAATTTAGAAGGGAGCTGTTAAGGATGCATAAGGAGCTCAAGGAAGCAATGGAACACATAGCCAATAAAATGCAAGAGGATATGAAAGCAAAAGTGAGGAAAATGGAAATGAATATGCAAGCAGAAATAATAGACATTAAAAATGTGGTTGGGGAAATGAAAAACTCATAGGAAGGCCTTCACAGTAGATCAACAGCCACTGAGGACAGAATCAGTGAGCTCCAAGGTGAGGTGTAGAGACTTTCTAGGCAACAGCAGAAGATGGAAAAAAAGACTCACAGTAAACAAACAGACAAGAAATAACTGAGATGAAACCAAAAGGAATAACATAAACATCACTGGAGTCCCAGAGGGACACGAAAAAAAACCTTGATGAAGAAGCAACTATCAAAGCAATCATTGCTGAGAAATTCCTGGAACTTAAGAGCACTTGTGCCCAGATTCAGGAGGCCCGAAGGGTACCATCTAAAAGAAACCTAAATAAGAATACTCCAAGACAAAGCCTAATCAAAATGACAAGAACCATAGATGGAATATGAAAGCAGCAAGACCAAAGAAGGAAATCACATAAAAAAGGAAAATCCTGGGGCCTGAGCGATAGCCCAGCAGGTAGGGCGTTGCCTTGCATGCAGCTGGCCTGTGCCGGCCTGGGTTCGATCCCGGCATCCCATATGGTCCCTCGAGCACCGCCAGGAGTAATTCCTGAGTGCAGAGCCAGGAGTAACCCCTGAGCATTGCCGGGTGTGACCCAAAAAGCAAAAAAAAAAATTAATTAAAAAAGGAAAATCCCTAAGAATTACAGAAGATTTTTTTAAAAATACTTAAAACTAATAGACTTAGTTTTAAATCTATTACTTAATGCTAATAGACTTCAAAGAAGACATTGATAGTAACACAATAGTGGTTAGAGACTTCAACACTGCTTTATCGACTTTGGATAGATCGACAGCACTGAAACTTATCAAGGAAATACTGACCCTGAGGAAGAAATGGAAGAAAGAGGGCTGGTTGATGTATACAAGGCTTTTCATCCCCCAAAAGGTGAATACACATTTTTTCTCCAGAGCACATGGAACATTCTCCAAGATAGAAACATGTTGAACCACAAAATAAAATAAAAAAGATAGAAATTGTATCAACTATTTTCTCAGAATATGATGCAGTGAAAATGGAAGTTAACAGAACACAGAAACAGAGTCAAATCAAACACCTGGAGGGGCCAGGGCGATAGTCCAGCGGGAAAGGCGTTTACCTTGCATATAGCCGACCCAGTTTTGATCCCTGGCATCCCATATGGCCCCCAAAAACCGCCAGGAGTAATTCCTGAGTGCAGAGCCAGGAGTAACCCCTGAGCATTACCGGGTGTGACCCAAAAAGCAAAAAGAAAAAAAAAGAAATCAAACACCTGGAAACTGAACAGCTCACTGCTGAACAACCAGTGGGTCATATAAGAAATCAAAGAGGAAATCTTAATATTCCTGGAAACAAATGAAAATGGAAGACACACTATCAGAACTTGTGGGACACAGCAGAAGCAGTTTTAAGTGGAAAGTTCATAGCTCTGCAAGCATTCATCGGGAAAAAGAAAGGGCCCACATAAATAATCTGACTTCATTGCTCAAAATATTACAAAAGACCAACAGAAGGAGCCCAACCCAGGCAGAAAGAAGGAAAATATAAAACTTAAAGAGGAGATCAATGAGCTGAAACCCAAAGAAACAATCCAAAAGATTAATGAAACCATGAGCTGGTTCTTTAAAAAAAAAATAACAAGATTGACAAACCATTGGCAAGACTTGTAAGGACAGGAAAAGAAAAAAACCCAAATAAATAGTATCAGAAATGAAAAGTTGGACATCATAACAGAAAGCACATGAATCTAAAAGATCATCAGAGATTACTTTGAGAGCTTGTATACAACTAAAACTGAGAACCTGGAAGAAATAGATAAATTTCTGAAGTCTAACACCATGCAAAAAAATCCGATCAAAATGAATTAAAGATCTCAATAACGGACCTGAATCCATAAAGTACATCAAAGGAAATATAGGAAAACTCCTCCACGACATTGAAGCTAAAGGCATCTTCAAAGATGAAACACCACTCACTACCAAAGCAACTACAAGCAAAGATAAACATATGGGACTACATGAAACTAAAAGCTTCTTCACCTCAAAAGAAACAGCGATCAAGATACAAAGACAGTCCAAAGAATGGCAAAGAATATTCACGCAATAAAACAGCAAAGCTCCCAGACTAGTTAAATCTGTTATCCAACTGTTGGGAAGAAAAATTTGTCTAATTTAATTTAAAATGAGTGACTAGATTTCCTACTATAATTAAGTGATATAGTGTCACTTAATTATAGTAAGTGTGTCAAGAAAACCCCTATCT
Organism: Cryptotis parvus; assembly: GCA_021461705.1. Taxonomy (NCBI): domain Eukaryota; kingdom Metazoa; phylum Chordata; class Mammalia; order Eulipotyphla; family Soricidae; genus Cryptotis; species Cryptotis parvus. The sequence continues at coordinate 211,810 of JAJIBD010002095.1, read as the reverse complement.
GGTCACATTTGGATGAATCTTCTGAGCCAAAGATGTGACTCAACTATTGAACCTATGCCCAGGTGTGTCAATAAAGTGACTATTTGAAAAAAAAAGAATATTCACCCAATACCCATATGATAAGGGATTAATATCCAGGATATATCAGGCACTGGTAGAAATTTACAAGAAGAAAACAGCCAACCCCATCAAAAAATGGGGAGAAGAAATGAACATAAACTTCCAAAAAGAAATTTGAAAGGCCAAAAAGCATGAAAAAATGCTCATCATCATTAATCATTAGAGAGATGCAAATCAAAACAACTATGAGATATCTCACAACACAGACTGGCGCATATCCAAAAGCAAGAAAAATGCTGGAGTGGATGCAGAGAAAAGAGAACTCTCATCCTTTATTGGTGGGAATATCAACTGGGCCAGCCTTTTTTGGAAAACAGTATGGACATTACTCCAAAGACTAGAAATTGAGTTCCCATTTGGCCCAGCTATATCACTCCTGGGGATATACCCTGGGAAGTCAAAAAACACACAGCAGAAACACCATCTGCAGTTTTATTTTCATAGCAGCACTATTTGCAATAGCCAGAATCTGGAAACAACCAGAGTGCTGAAGAACTGATGACTGGATAAAGAAACTTTGGCAGATCTACACAATGGAATACTATGCAGCTGTTAGGAAAAACAAAAATTTGAAATTTGCGTATAAATGGATGAATATGGAGAGGATCATGTTGAGTGAAATAACCAGAAGGAAACAGATATAGAATGACTGCATTTATTTGCATTATATATATATATGTATATATATATATATATATATATATATATATATATATATATATATAAAGTGGTACCAATATCCAAGGTCCAGCAAAACATGGATCAGGAGGTCTTGTCAAAGTTGGAATCTATCACAACGTGTGGGAGTCAGAGGTTAGGTAAGCCAGAGAAGAGAACAGTGTGCTAATAATTGTCGAAAGTGATAATACCAGCCTAGAACTGAGCATTGAATATAAGCAAAAAGATACATATGATAACCTCTAAATGTATGTATTGCAATTCACAATGCATAAGAAAGAAAGAGAGAAAGAGAGAGAAAGATAAAGACAGAAAAGAGGTAAAGAACCTGCCGTAGAGGCAGGCTAGGGGGTGTAGGGAGGGAATTGCGAACATTGGTCATGGGGAACACTGCATGACTGAAACCCAAACATGAACTTCTTTGTAATTGTATATTTCATGGTGGTATAATAAAATATTTAAAAAAAAGGAAGCAACAGCAATATCCTGTCTCAATGTTTACTTTATAATGTAATTTATTTTCTATAATCATTTTTCCTCCCTGATAGTTCATTCCTATTAAGACAACAGTCTATTTTTTCATTAATACTATATCACCTGAGTGTCTAGTATACTTCAAGCATTATCAATTATCAGAGATTAGCATCAAATTACAGAGCCTTCAAAGAATGTATAGACATTTTGCAAAGTAGTTGCCTGATTTCTTCCCATCTCTTTTGCTAAAGACCATAGTCTGCCTTCATGCTACTTTGTCCTTACATTCAGGATTTCTTGCTACTCTAAACCAAATATTTCCAGGTTAACCAAAGACAACCAATATAGGCTGCATATTCCTTAGATCATTGATACTCTACTTCAGAGCATGTAAAAATAAAAACAAAGAATGGCATCTGTTGCTTAGTATTTTAATTTACTAGCTGGATATGAGAACACATTGAAGAATAACTAGTTCAAGGCACCAAAGGTGGTAATAATTTTTGCTTTCATAAAAATGTTTTAAGAAATGAAGGTGTCATCCTAATTTTATATGTGTAAAATATATCAGGGCAAGACCAGAAGGTCAAAAACCACAGAGCTAACTGTGTTTGGCATGTTAGTTTGCCTGGCTGATAACTGTCTCTTTCAGACACTGTGAAGGAAAGAGTAATGGAGAGATGGGTTTACGACATATTCTATGGTGGGTCTATCCGTATTCAAAAGGGGAAGAGATGTAAAATTCAGCATTGACCTAAGCTAGCACTAAAAGAAGATTTCTGTGTGACAGTAATGGAAAATTTTTATCAACTGTGATTCTTGGTCATGAGAGATCAAATGGTGGAGTGGACATGGAACATGCCTGAGAGCACTGGCAGGTGGTTGTTGATTGGGGGGGAGGGTTCTTTTACGGGGAGGGCAGTCACATATACAAGAGGAGGTTAAGAGCAGAATATAAGATATGGCCTAGTAGGTATCTGAGTTCTAAACAGTAGTAAATTATTAGAAAAATTTATGCTTTGCCTGAAGTTTTCAATAATTAATATCCCTGGAAAACATGTGTTCTTTTTCTTGTTTTCAGCAAAGCAAAACCAAAAGACATTTTAATCTATTAATTCAATTTATACTTGTTTAATTTGTATATATGCCAGGTATTGTCATAGATGCTTCAATAGGTCTATGAAAAAATTTAAAACTAATCACCTACCTTTAAGCAATTTAAATTCTTTTGGTGGAAAATGTTTTATAAAAACAGTGGCAATGAATAAAATCACAAACAAGTAAATCATGAAAGAGTAGACGTATTAGGAATTACTGAATTGCTGACAATTTAGGGGTTTCTCCTGGCTCTGCACTCAGGAATCACTCCTGGCGGTGCTCGGGGAACCATATGGGATGCCAGGGATCGAACTTCGGGCAGGCACAGGCCGGCTGCGTGCAAAGGCAAACGCCCTACCAGCTGGGCTATCACTTCGGCCCCAGAATTACTGACAATTTAGCAAATACATAAGTGAGGGAGTCAGTCATGTGTATATCAAAAGAAAAGGTATTCAATGCCATAGAAACAGCAGGTGCATAGGCCCAAATGCAGGTATATTTAAGGAATATGAAAATCAAATGACAGAAATTTGTGGACAGGGATGTGAAAAATATGGTAGACCCCTGCAAAAGATCTTTTAACTTTGTACAATAAAGGTTACTGGCATTTAAAATTTTTCTCTAGTAATTTTATATTTTTCAACCCAGTTTACCAATGCCAAGTTCAATGTAACCTTATTCTTCTGTAAAACAGTCAGTTCTTCCTCTTTATGACTCCTAAAACTTGGGGGATTTTCTAAATTTGATGATGATGATGATGATGATGATGATGATGTATGATGATGATGATGTTGATATGGCAATGGTGGCATTAATGAAATGTGAAATAGTCTAAGGACTTATTCTATGGTTGCACTTTACCTTCAGAGTCTCATAGAATGGTAGTCCAACAAGGTTAAGTACTAACATTTTCTAAACCTGCCCCCTCACACTCATATTTTAAGCATAAGAAGATTACAGTTTAGAGAGAATAATTTTCTCTAAAGTCATAAGTTGTCATATGTCAAATCACAATGGATACTCAGACCCATAATCTCTAGCAGAAAACATGTATCAATGTACAGCATCAAGAGATCTGGAACACAGAAGCTAAAAACACAGATCTAGTTTTGTGCTATCTAGGTTTAATCTCATGTGTCCATTACAGCAAAGTGAATTTAAGCAAATTATTTCATCTCCTTGTTTTTTCAAGTGTAAAGGTCTACTACTACTACTGCTGCTGCTGCTGCTGCAGCACTGCTACTGCTGCTGCTACTACTACCACTACTACTACTACTACTACTACTACTACTACTACTACTACTACTACTTCTACTACAAGCTTGCAGTTTTACTTATTGTAAATATTTAAGCATTTCTTTCTATTTTTATTTTAGTATTTTTTAGGTTTTAAATTTAAAGGTTTAAATTGGTTGTGGAGACGTCACTGGTGCCCACTTGAGCAAATTGATGAACAACGTGAAGACAAGTGATACAAGTGAATTGATACAAATCGTTGCTAAAGCAAGCATTTGTTGTAATTCAAACATTTCTTAAAATAGCAGACTATAAGGGATACAAAGGCATTCAAATAGTAATAATAATAATAATAATAATAATAATAATAATAATACAATACCAACAATAATATATTGGTTTTTTTGAAGGAAAGAATTCAATCTATAAAAATACCAAGCTCTGGGTTAGTGCCTTATAACTTATTGGCAAATATTTATATAAAGGTACACACAATGGTTCTTTTAAAAAGTTTTATGCCTATTTTTTAATTTCAAATACACTATAAGCTACTTTTATTGATAATACTTTTAAAAACTTCTACACAAAACATCTTTACACTTCTTCTGAACAATTAATATAAATTAAGTCCTCAAATTAAATTTAAAAGATACATACTTAATTGTAAAAACTCTGTATAATCAATAATAGAGAGAAAATAGAAAAATATAATGTCTTTTCATCTCAAACACAAAGTTATAGCTATAAAAGTCAAGATCTAGTTTGTGCTATCTAGGTTTAATCTCAGTATATCCATTCAAGCGAAATGAATTTAAACAAATTACTTCATCTCCCTCTGTTTTGTTTCATCTGTACGGCTGAAATATTACTACCATCACAAGCTTTAAATTTTACTTGTTGTAAACATTTATTTATAATAAGCATTTTTTATGTTAGTTTTGGGGCCGTATCCAGAAATGCTCATCTCCTGTATTCAGGAATCACTACTGAAGGTGCCCCAGGGACCATATGGGATGTGTACAAAGAAAACTCCTTAGACACTGTACCATCTTTCTAGCCTTCTATAAACTGTATTTTAAACACAGCTATTTCTAGGAACAGAGATGTGTGATACATAAAACAAGAAAGGTTAAATCAACCTACTATGTCATGAACATTCCTACTGAATCATAAAGAGATCACAGTGATGGTGAGGGGCTTACTCCTGGTTCTATGCTCAGGTGTCATGCCTCGCAATACCTGGGGAAACAAACTATTTCCATTGCCAGAGATTTGGAGGCATGAAAAGCAAGTGATTTATGGTCTGGCATGAATTTCTTTTGTTCATAAAATGTTCAAATCATCACTCAATGTATATTTATCACAACTTAACAATGAGACAGCATAGATTCAATTTTAGATTTGTGAGAAACACTAATGTTCAGCTAGTTCACCTACAAAACTCCCTTAGCTTAAATAAGGAAACAATCATAAAAAATTGGATATAGGGATGTTTCCAATATCAGTCCAAATTACGTGGTAACGCACCACCATCATGTCCTCATGTGCATAGGTTCCCTGGAGACCACATCCTTAGCTTCCCTACCTACTCTGCTAGCCAGTCACTCAGAATAATTTGATGTTTATTGAAGAGATCCCTGGCTAGAGGTGAATAAAACAGAATCACTGTGCTTCCAACAGTCTCCATCCAGTTTATGTTTGAATCCATTATACTTCATTTTAGGTTGGAATACATTTTTGTCCTATTAAATTTGGGGATACAGCAATGCTTATGGGAACAGGAGCCACTTCACGTAATTCTAGGCCTGTTGTGTGGTTTAGATGGTTTAATGTCCATACCAGTACTGTGGTGCTTATCTGGACCATCAGCCTTACAGGCCCCCAAGGTTTGATACATTGTAGTCTTCAGGGATGAAGCTCAAGATCTTTTGCATATAATGCATGCATTATAGCTCTTTAAGCTTTCTCTCAAGCTCTACTATTTTAATAATTTTATTATTTATTAAAATAATTTTTGTTTGGAATAAAAGAATACAAAAATAAGAGTTTTAATCATTTACCTCACAACTTTCCTGCCCCTTGAGGTGTTGCAGGTGTGTGTGACTGTGGTGCCCAGCTGCGTTGGCAGGTGGCAGACAGGAGACAGGCTTGTCTACACCCCCCAGGGCTCTGCTCCATGGGCCCTGGATGGTTGGTGGTCTGACAGAAAAGGACTGTGCCCCCAGGGATGAACCCAGAGTCACTACAGAACCTGGCAAGCTACCCATGGTATATTCAATATGCCAAAAACAGTAACAATAATGGACCTCATTTCCAATGAATGGAGTTGTTACTGACGCCTGCTCAAGCAAATCAATGAACAGCGGGAACACACGTGACAAGTCACCTCACAACTTAATCTGTCTATAAATTTTGCTTCATACTTTTATATGATGCTATGTAATAATCAAAAAACTATAAAGACACATTCAATGTAAGTCATAAAAACAAATATATAGTGTTATAGCAAGAGACGTTTCAAAAGTGGGCATTTTACTAATAAATCTAAATTTTTTTGTAGTTCCATTTTCTATTAAGTGTGAAGATTCACAAACTATGCTAATGAAAAGAAAGATAATTGATAAAGTTCATTAATGTGCTATTTCTTTTCCTCTTCAAATATTAAATTCAATTAGAGAAATTCCCTGAAGGTAATGGCAGATACAGCGTCAGAAATTTATTACAGTAGTATTACATTTTAAAATTAATGTTAATAAATTAGCAGTTGTGTATGATGCTATTTTATAAAGATTAAAATATAGGATGTTCTGCTTTTGGAAAAAATTAACAAAAACCAGTATATAATGCTTTAATTTAATTAAATTGAACAAACATAATAAGAGCATAATAGGAATATCTATATATTATGATTACTTAGGTAGTTAAATGTGGACTATAAATCACTATTATCTTGTTTTCCTCTTCATAGTGCAAGAAAAAACTACATTTATTCTGTATCTACCTACATAATAAATGTTCAAATGAAATAAAGATACACTGTACACTCAAAGAACATTTTTGAAAAACTGATAACAAATATGCTATGAAGCAAACCAAGTATGTAATGCTTTTACAGTGTTACATACTTCTACATTTACTCTTTGGGATTAGGGCACTCATTCAGGTCTCTGTTCAGTGATCCCTCGTAGTAATTCCCAGGAACCATGTGTGATGTAAGTGACAACAATAAGTGACCAAATAAGCAGAACACTTTACCCTTCCTACTTCTTCAATCTGACATTTAATCCACATGGCAACTACCCCAAATTCTGCAAGTTAAGAAGTGAGTAATTTCATTATCTCAGAATTATTTTCCATGGAGAAAGAAATTTCATTCACTTTGAATCAAGAACTTTTAAGCAAGCTGCTGACACCAAGTGAAAAATCTGGGAAACTACACAAATGTCATTATTTGCAAAAGAAATCAGAGTCCCTACTTTAGCAGAATTACAAGTTAAATTTAGTGGGATGCTTTACTTGTTCCATTTATTTAAATTTCAAAACATAGGTTTTAACAAATATTTGAAGATTTATTTAAGCCACATGCCAAAAAACTGAATACTTAAAAATATCATACATATTCATGCAAAAACATTCTCACTAAAAATGCTGGCGTCAGTGAAGTTACTTCAAGCCAATGATGTGCTGAAACATCTTAAATTGTATCAGTGAAAACATATTGCATTTTCTGACGATGATTTACCAAAATAATTTAAATCTAAATTAGGTTAAGATATTGACAATAATTATGATGGTAAATTTTTATTAGCTTTATACAACTGCATATGATTGACTCAATGTGAGTACTAAACTGAACTCATATTTTTAAAAAAAATTAAGCATTTCCTAACTTAATACTAAAATTTTTGTCAATTTGGAACTATATATAGAACTAAATTGACTAAGAATAATAGTGCCATGTATTCATAGTTTCAAAGTATCAAAGTATCTTAGATTTTAGAATTAATATTTTGATATTTAATTATTTTTAAAACGTGTTCAAAATTTTAGTAATAAAATTGCAAGCAGGTTTTATTTTATTTATTTATTTATTTATTTTTGCAGACAGGTTTTAACTCTAGATTTTCTGAGTTCAATTTTTATTTGTTCTTATTATTGTTTCCCAGACCTAGCGAAATCTATTTTCATGTTTCTTCCCCAATTGAATTTTGCATATCTACTTGCAATCATAGAGACTGCTTGTTACTGAAATTTAGATTTTGGTTTTGGGGGCATACCCAGCTGTGCAGAGTTTATTCCTGGCTCTGTGCTCAGAGCACTTCTACTGCTGCCTGGGGTACCATATATGGGCTGGGGATCAAACCCAAGTTAGCTTAAGGCAAGGCAAGTACCTTACTGCTGTACTCCCTATGCTCTTTACGGTCCTGGAATTTTGATTATTAAAAAGTGGTTGGAACTGGAGATATAGTACATGGTTAATGTACATGCCTTGCATGAGGCCAATGATGGTTCTATAGCTGGTATTGCATATGGTTCTCTGAGTTGATCCAGAAGTGACTACTGAGCACCTATCCAGGAGTAAGCCCCAGCAAGATCCAGTGTGGTTCACTTCCTGAAAATGCTACATAAATTGTGCATGGGGGGGCGGTTCAGAGCGATAGCACAGTGGAGAAGGCATTTGCCTTGCATGAGGCCAACCTGGGTTTGATCTCCCTAGCACCGTCAGGAGTAATTCCTGATTGCAAAGCCAGGAGAAATCCCTGAGCATGGTCGGGAGTGACCAAAAAAAAGAAAAATAAATAAATGGTGCATGCATTGAGTGAATATTTGCATCCATATACATGTCAGACTATGAGAAAGACGAGGACCATGAAATGCTTTACAGTTAAGTTTAATACTCTCTTAGGCAAAAATTTACATTTAATATTGCTGTGATTTTCAAAATATTCAAGTATGGTCCTGATACAAAACATAAAAGCAGATTATGAAACTGTCACAGACTGTACAATATTTCCCTTGCTATCAGTGACCTTACACCATAATAAGCAGATGCCCAGTCACTTAGGAATGAACAGTCACTATGTCTGTGTATGATGCGATGTTATGTCATTTGGAAATTGGTAGAATTTTCTAAACAGACAAGTATATCTAACTGGATAATAAACACATAGTTTAGTTTTGCTAAGTCATTGTCAAGATTTTAACATTAATTGATAATTTTGGACAGGAAGCTTCCCAAGAGGTACTCAGGGGGCCAGGGGATACTTCCAACTGAACCACTCTAAGCCAAAGAGGGTGGTTCAGATCAACGCTAGGTCCTGAGGCTGTGATAGGTCTCAGGCATTATTGTGTCAACAACCACAAGGGTCACCCAGGTGGTGCTTGGAATCTGCAGGGCTACAACCCAGAATGAAGCACATATAAAGCATCAATAATTCACTCTTTTATGATAAACTGTTATAATTACATTCTATCAAATTATATTATAAATAGTTATATGCTCTCTAAAGTTATATATGAGTATAAAGAAAATAAACAACTCTCTTGAACAAAGAACATTTTACAAATAAATAAGATAGTAAAACATGTTTCCATAATTCTGTAAGAATTCTATTTAATAACCTAATTAAAAACTATTTTTGGGGCCGGAGCGATAGTCCAGCAGGTAGGGCGTTTGCCTTGCATGCTGCCGACCCGGGTTCGATCCTCGGCATCCCATATGGTCCCCGGAGCACCACCAAGAGTAATTCCTGAGCGAAGGGCCAGGAGTAACTCCTGCGCATCACCGGGTGTTAAAAAAAAGAAAAGAAAAAAAAACTATTTTTGCTCATAAAATACACCCTTAGGGTTGGATTATAAGACCTATGTAATTAACCTTAAATAAATAATTCAGTATATGTATTTAGGTGAAAATAAATTTTAAATTTTTCTTTGTTTCATATATATGAACTAAAATTATATTTGGACTTCCATTTTGTTTAATCAAAGAGAAGATAAAGATACATTTATTTATTAATTTAAAATGCTAACACAATATCTTGTACTTTAACACAAACCACTACAAAAATGAAATCTACTAGATGCTTTGTTTCAAAATAAATTAAAAGATGCTTCAAGATTATCTTTTATAAAAAAACATTCTTAGTTTTGTGACTGGAAAGACCTGGTGTTTCTTAAATGCAATTGTGTCTCTTGCCATTAAAATAGTGTTAATAGCATACTTGGTGAACAAAATAATATTTCTTAATACAAAGCAGCAGTAATGCGAATGTTAAATTAAAAATATAATTTATACCATTATTGTATGTACTTATTTGAAGACTTTAAATTTACAATAATTTTTAGATTAAAGATTTTATAAATTCTAAACTCCAGAAACTCTATCCTTGAAATCAGATAGAAGAAATCAGTTCTCAATTTCAGATATACAAATATAATGAGGTGTTATGATATATATAAAATGATGATAAATTATTCTTAAATCTTTAATATATATTAATTGTTTTTGAGATTAAAAACAAGTAATTTTTTCGATAATGTAGCTTTTCTTTCATCTGAAATCATTAAGATAGTTTGACTGCTTAAAGAAAATAAATTATTTAACTTTAACAAAGTTACAATTTTAATAACATATAAATGCACACTTATATAGAGAGAATTGAATGTTGACCTGACAATATGTATTTTGAGCATCTGTACTTATATACTTCGTACTGCTAATGTGATGGCTGAATATCTGCACACACCAGGAGAAATACCTAAGACACTCAGAAGCCTCTTTCACCAACTTGGAGAACATATTTAAAAAATGGAGTACAAATAACAAGCACCATAAAAACAGAATTGTGCTAACTACCCAATTGCGCTTTGGACATGGTATGAAGTAGATTAATAGCACAGATCATATTTTTAGAATCTATCTCGTTTCAAGACCTTAACTCTTGATAGTATTTGGTTTAAGAACACAATACTCATAAAATACACAAAACTAGCTGGTTACATATATTTTAAAATGTTAAAGTCTACACTTCATTATTGACATTTATTTAGTAAGAAACAAGGCAACGGATCAAACCAATACCATAATGAATAGGTTCTGTGATAATCTTAGTAAACTTTAAGAACACCAGGAAATTTTATTTGCGTATGAAATAGTATTTTGTTTTAATATTACTAAAAAGTCAAAACACTGAAATACTCAAACAGAATTCTTCCACTGGTTTCAAAATCACTGTGCTTCAACCATGTCAGATACATGCTATTATCATTTCATTTAACATTCTCAGGAGTTGTATAAGAAGTAGGTATATTTACTCATGGCATCACAACATATCTGGCTCTGGATCCTAAAAGAAAAGAATGTCATAACCAACATTTCTCTTGATAAACCTTCACTTGATGCCTACAGCCTCTTGAAGCCACTTGTCTGTGAGGTTCATTGACTAGTACCTGTCATTCTCCGGAGATGCATGCTGGATTTGAATCCTGGGGCTAGGAGGCCGTCTCCTATCTAGGGAGGGGACCATCTACCCCTGTTTGCCCAAATGAACAAGACAGGAAAAAAACAGGACATTTAGTAACTCCTAAAATAAAATACATGGAACAATAGGACTGGAAAAGCACCCCAAAAAAGGCAAAGTATGGATTCTTCACCCCATAATTTTTTCCTCACTTTTATAAGCTTTGGCAAGCTCAATTTTGATTTTGTAAAATAAAACTACCTTTAAAGTGCACAGAGAAACAATGTATTTGGAAAGGTGTTCTAAATACATTAAGTATAATCTGTTTTAATGGTCTTATGTTCATAAAAGCACCTGTCTATACATATAGAGGTAGAAAACTAATGTCTGATTCTAGGCCCAGGAATTACTGAATAAAGTAACACGGGTAGTATTTACATGAATTTAATACAAAGAAGAAGCACTGTGTAAGTGGAAGAAAAAATTCTCTGGTATGAAAACAATAATATGAATGAATAATTTATGTGAATTCTACTAGCGGATATTTTACCAGTTTTCTGGGTGAAAAACTGGAGGGATAATTATTGGAATTTAAAAATTGTGATTAAAATATAAGTCTGAAACTTGGTTACTATTTGACAAACACTCATTTTTTTTCTGTGTGTCAATGCAAACATCTGGATGGAAACTAAAAGAGAAAGGGTCCAAATATTTATATAGAAGATATGAATGTATCTGGCTATTAGCAGTCCTATTATAACTGCTTTGTATTGGGTCGAATGGGTCCCACCATACTCAGGGCTAACTCCTGGCTCTGTGTTCAGGGAATAACTTCTCAAGGTGTTCAGGGAACTGCATATGGTACCAAGAATGAAACTTGCCTTGTGTGCAGCTGACCCAAGTTTCTACTAAGTCTCCAGCTTGTCTAAGAGATAACTCTTTTTTAAGAGCTAATTTAGTTAGAAGATATTCTTGTTGGCTAAAAAACTAATTTAAAGATTTGAAAGTCAATTTTTGGGTGTCATTTTAACCTGGTTTATTAAAATTATTAAACAACCTGAAAAAATCACCAAATGCTTTTTTTTTTTTTTTTTTTGCTTTTGGGTCACACCCGGCAATGCTCAGGGGTTTCTCCTGGCTCTGCACTCAGGAATTACTCCTGGCGGTGCTCGGGGATATGGGATGCCAGGGATAGGCAAACTCCCTACCCGCTGGGCTATCGCTCCGGCCCACCAAATGCTTCTTAACAAGAGCCCAGGTAGCTGAGCTGAGCAGGAGCTCATCTGAACACTTCTGCTTCATTGATAAGCTTTAGACAAATTTAGGTGATGCAAGAAGGGCTTTGAGGAAGCTGTGAAGCAAATAAAGACATTTCCCAGGACATTGGGTAGAAGAGAAAAGTCTGGGGCATGAAGTCTCCTACGTGTTTATGTTAGTGAGGTAAATAACACTTATCTAGTTTTAATTATTAATTTAAATTGTTGTTCAATCTAATTTAAATGGCTTTAAAATGTACCTTTTCATGTCACTGGCTTTTTGCAGATACAATAAGGAAAAACTGTTTGATGTTTTCATCACTATTAGTGTGGTTTTTACATTAGCTTACACTAAGTCTTATTAAAAATGTGTTATTTGAAAATACAAAAATGGAGTTAATTTGGATTTCCTTAAAGTAATGAGTAAACTAAGTCAAGATAATTATAACCTTGCTTCTTGAGGCAAAATTCCAGTCCTTGTGTTTATTTTAAAACAAAAGAAAAATACACGTAAAAAACTGAAAAGAAAAACCAAAATAAATAAGTAAATAAATAAAAAATAAGTAAATAAATAAATAAATAAAACTCTAACCATGAAACATGCAGCAAAAGCTGTGGAGAAAAGTGTACACATAGAAAAAAGCAACAGAGATGCAAATTATTAAAAGGTAATTTTTAAATAAACATTTAACAATACAGATGTATCAATATATTCAAAGTCCTTCTGAATATGCTGATATATAAAAACATAATAAATCTATTTACTTTCACTCATATACTGAGACAATGCCCAATAAAATTTGCATCTAATTTTTGTCCTTAGAATGGATATTATGAAAATATTAAAATGATACTGAAAATTTGTTGAGTTTTATAGATGGTATATTATTTTAGATACTTAAAAAAGAGTTTGTAATATTTTATCTCTTCCTACAATGAAAGAACCAAATTTAGAATCTTTCTCTTACAAGCTGTAAAGAAAGCTTTAACTTTCATTTTAAGTTTATAAACTAATGTGACAGGTTATTCATCATGAAGGTGAAGTAATCCTTATTTCTCTTTCTAAACCAGCCTGTCTGCAAGTTACATTAGTTACAATATTGATACTTGAATGCCAGGTATTCAAAATATTTTATTTAAGGGCTATCTATCTGTTCTGAGTCACTCCTGTTTCAGAAAGGAAGACCCTTCACTCTGATGCTATATGAGACTGAATGTCAAACAGTGAGTTCCTAAGGAAAGGGGCTATAGTGCTTTCTTCGGTTGTTTACAGCCACAATAGTTAAGGACAGCATAGTGAATGCAGATTAAGTAACCAATGGATATTTGGGAATAGGTAATAAGGAGATGAGACTCTAGGTTTTGTACACAGGTATGAAGAAATGATATCTTAATAAGTTAACAGTGGTAAACAGACCCATCCTAAGCCACAAAAGTCTAACTTGTTAATTGATTGTGCTATTTTTTCCACTTAGCTAGCCCCAGACATTTTATAGCAATACATAGGTTTTAAATGCATAGTGAAATACATGCTCTGAAAAGTCAGCATCTTTCAACAGCGACTAATATTTTGGTAGACTATAGCTAGACAGTTTAATTATCTAAATAGGAAATAATAAGGAAATATTAATCACTTTATGAATAGTACAAATGATTTCTGTGTATAATCAGAGTATTAGAAACTAAATATGAAGAAATGGGGCAATAATATATATTTTATTTTTTGCTATTTCCTTTCTATTCTTTTAAAAACACTTTTCATACAGTATTTGAATGAATTTTCATTGCTTTTTATTCAGCTAACAGCTAAGCTTTAAGGCCTAAAAGCCTCACTTAAAGTTCTTCCCTCAGGCTTCACTTAACAAGAGGTAAAAAAAAATCAAAGTAAAGCTTTTGTTTCTGTTCAATTGTCTCCCACTACACCTAAGGAAGAAAAAAATCCTTACAGGATTGATGACTTTGTTCTAGAATCAATCACAATTGTCTTAGCCTTTTCTTATCTACTCTCTCCATATAATACTACCAGCAGGTAGCATATACCACAGAAAAAATGTAAAAGGCATAATTTTCTGACACAGCAACAGAAAACAGTGGTGCCGGAGCCTGAGCGGCAGTGCAGCAAGTAGGGCTTTTGCCTTGCACACTGCCGGCCTGGGTTTGGTCCCCAGCTTCCAATATGGTCCTCCAGCACCGCCAGGAGTAATTCCTGAGTGAAGAGACAGGAGTAACTCCTGAGAATCGCCAGGTGTGATGAAAAAAAATGAAAAAAAGAAAATAGTTGTTCAGTGAACCTGGCTGATTCTTAGCTGAGTTATAGGCAAGTGTGTATAGCAAAATTGAGAGTTTCTGCAATTCTTCACTGTATGTATGGTGATTACTACCTTCAAGTTCCTTCTGCTAGATCCAGTTGTAGAAACATGTAATGGTCTTCCTTCCTTCCTTCCTTCCTTCCTTCCTTCCTTCCTTCCTTCCTTCCTTCCTTCCTTCCTTCCTTCCTTCCTTCCTTCCTTCCTTCCTTCCTTCCTTCCTTCCTTCCTTCCTTCCTCCCTCCCTTCCTCCCTCCCTCCCTCCCTCCTTCCTTCCTTCCTTCCTTCCTTCCTTCCTCCCTTCTTTCCTTCCTCCCTCCCTTCCATCCTTCCTTCCTTCCTTCCACCGCTTCTCCCTCCTCCCTTCTTCCTTCCCTCCTCCCTCCCTTCCTGTATTGAGGTCACATATAAGCAGTGTTCAGCATTTACTCATGGCTTATAATCAGGTATTATAACTGCTAGCTAGGTCTTTTCAAAGTCATCCAAATTCCCAGATTCAGAGTTTACTCATAAAATATGATAAAGCTATATTTACAGAAGTAGGGATGCCAAAGGATATTTGGCTGGTTTACACAGGGAAAATAGAATATTTGTCTCCAAGTATAAACCAGTGAAAAAGATACTGCTAAGTAAAATATGTGTTTTAATATAACTAAATAATACTGGATAACTTACAATAAATATATTTTATGGGAGTAGCAAAGACAAAACGATATTCTTCAAAGTAAAGAAGTGTAAGGTAGGAGAGGTTTTATGAAAGATATTGTTATCTGATCATCATTTTTGAAACATGAGTAGGATTTTTATGCAGACAAAAAGGAACAAGGGAATATTATCATTAATAGACAAAAATGTTGAACCAAAAATAGTAAGAGCTATTAATATGGCTTATGAGGAAAACCAATGGGGGAAAGAGAAATACTAAAAATGGAAAAGTGCCATAATCAAAGTAAAATGTGTTGGAGATTCTTAGAATTAGAAGAACTTATATATTCATAAATAAAGACAGGAATAAAGAGAAAGAAATAAAAAAGAGAAGAAAGGAAAAAAGAAGAGGTGAGAAGGAAAGAAATAAAAAGTATGAAGAAAGAAAACACAAATGTTTCCAAATTATGTCACTCATTATTTATTAAATTAAATATCAAAGGAAAGCAAATATGTAAGAAAGGATTTTTTGCCATACAAGTATAAGAGAAAATAATGGATTTTATTTAATTACTGTGATGTACACAAGATCTGGCAACCAGTTAAAAATTTGGGTCTAGCCCTCAAGGAAAAATGGATTGGCCAAAGTATAATGAAGCACTGTTTTCACAAATTTTAGAGTGAAAAATTTTGACAGACATTTAATTCCAGGAAATGTATGCAGAATTATGGGATGCAGAAGAGTGAAATGAGAATGAAACTAGAGAAAAGAATCTTTTTACTGGTACTCTAGAAAGATGTTTCAAGCGAGGCAGTGTCATGAAGAGATACAGATAAATCTGTAGAGTCTATTAAGAAGAGAGCAGTACAGGTGGCAGGTTGGTTATTTTTAAAATGTTGTCCGAAGCTCCTGGTTAACTAGTAGTCAACAAAATTCAAGTAAATTTTTCACACATTGGTAGATTTCAGCAGTGTCAGAAAGAAAATAAATGCAGGATTTGCTGGGAGGTTAAATAAAATAAGGAAGTAAGTACAGCCTACTTTAGAAAAAAAGGGTATGGATTCCATGAGAAGCCAGTGCAGAAGATCAGACACAAAAAATTACTTATCAATGGTTCTAAAAATAAATGTTTCTGAATGTTTCAGAAATAATTTGTTAAACAATTAGCAAAAGATTGGCTAAATGGAGGCTTGTAACTCATTCCTTTCCAATCAGGGAATAGGATAGAGTGAATGGCCTTCTTTGCATGCTGAAAAAAGAATGGAGGTACAATGACTTCAAATAGACCTTCTTATCAGAAATCAGTGTCTTTTTTTCCCTTGGAAAAACATAAAAAGTTTGGCCTGCTGATATTGGACCCCTTCAGGAAAAGACAGTGACATGTGTACCTGGTGTTCCTTAATCTTTGAATCACTGTGAAGTATAAAGTGAAACTGGTTGTAAATTTGACAATTTCTTCATTGGTAACTAACACAAAACTTTATTTAAGTCATGGGGATATTCATAAAAGGGAATTAGTAGGTATTACAGCATAAAAATGTTAATCAAATAATTTAGAATTTACACTTAATAGTTCACATGTCAGTGGAAAGAAATGTCTTTTTTTCAAATCGAGGTAACAATGAATTGACAAGAGTGTAAATGTGCTTTAGTGATGATATTTCTACATCAAACTCATCACCAAAGTGCCATTATCCCTGTAGCACTGATGATTTTGAAATTATTTGAATAATAAAATAATTAAAATAATTTAGTATTTTTGCTACTCTAAGAAATTTCTGTAACATTTAACCATGTCTGGTTAATCAGAAATCAATTAGCTTAGAAAAAAACCTCTATCCTCCCTTCTTATTACTTCTACACACTTTGTCTGGAACCTTCCATGCATTTTATAAAGAGAATCAATTTACTAGCATTGATACTATAAAAATCTATTTCATATGCTGTTTATAAATGTGTACAGAAAAGGCATTTGTGATAATAATCCTCCCTATGAATAAGCATCTACACTTTCTATTATTTTTCTTGATGAAAATGTGTCTCTCTTTATTGACACCTGTAACACAGTGATCCCAATAAAGTAAAAATACGTTTAATGTCCTGTCCCCCTTTCTTTTTAAATTTATTGCTTGTCTTCAGGACATATCTGGTGCTGCTCAGGCTTACTACTGGCTCTGCACTCAGAGATCACACCCGGTAAGGCCTGGTAAAGCATGAGGGATCATATTTGGTGCTGAGGTTCAAGCCCAGGTCACTACATGCAAGGCAATAACCGTAACTGCTACATTCTCACTATGTCCCCTCATTTTTATTGGAGACTTCCTTTTTATTCAATAGATAGGAACCATAATTTTTCAATCATAGTTTTCTTATTCCACAGTATATTCATCTAAAAAAGATGATCAGCACTATAATTATGGAAAAAGTACCTGTCTACAGGTTGGTGTATTTTAAGGTTTTATCTAAGAAATTTATTGACTAACACAGAGACTGTGAATGTTCTGGCTTTGGTGTAACCAAGAAACACATGTGTGGCATAAGAGCGACCTCCAATAGAGGCCATAGGCACATGTACTGCTGGGTATGATAAAAGAGAAAAATAATGTTACTAATCTTGTGCAATTTATCCAATGTTAAAATTGTATTTGAGTATGTTGAGTTAAAGTGTTGATAATAACATAAGATTTTTAACATAGCAGCTAAATTTTAAAATTATTGATGCTTTTATTGTATTTTTATTTATTTATTTATTTATTTATTTATTTTTTAACAATTATAAAATGTTACAGTACTTATAAGGGTGATCTTTAAAACACTAGGGTGGATTCACTGTCATTAAACAAGCTAGACTTGTTCAAGTCAGAAGAGTACACTCACTTGAGTTGGCTATCTTTTTTTAATATAAGCCTTAAACCATATAAAGAATTAGTAAGAACTAGAACATATAGAAAGAATTTTGTTACTACTCATATTTCTTTGGGGGATGAAAATATTACAAAAGAGGATGATAAAAACAACTTCAATTGTAATTTTAGGAAATCCCATTTTTTAACTAAAGTTTCTATTATGAATCTGTAAAATTATAAATAATATTTCACTGCTTTCATTATAAATTTACACATGAAAGGATTTAAGTAAAATATTGGAGTTAAATATGGGTATATACACCTGTGTTGTTCAATATTAGAAATAAATATATCCTGAATAAATAAATAGGTTTACTATAAAGAAGTTTTAACCAGCCTCTGAAGAAAATGTGATATATTGGCAAGACTAAATAATTTATTTAGGAATCCTGAATTAGTATCGACCTCACTGATGATTTATTACTGAGAATTAAGCAAGGCTATCAATTACAACCAACTTTGCTGGAAGAGAAAGTTCCACCATAACAGAAAAATTAGTTGCATACAATTAGGAGTTGTGTTATTAAATTAGAATTTTCTGTTAATTAAAAACTGCCCCCCCTTCCACTCACAAGGGATCCCCAGGCAGAGGGTTTGCCAAGAGATGGCAGTAGTAATGGTCATAGGTTTTAAGCTCATAGTTTGTCATGGCTTGCCCCCACAGAATTTTCAGTTACTGGGCCATCTTCCAGGCTATTTATTGCCAGGGATCCCAAATATCAGAACTGTCAGGTTCACCTGGGTGTGGGCTGGAGGTATCAGGATTTAAACTCATGTCCTTATGCATGCTCGGTAAGAATTCTGTGCCATATTCTGGGCCCCAGAAGCAAAGTTATGTGTGCTTATGTCATGTATATTTAAAATTCTGTATTTGTGCTATGTCTATTTAATTTTTCATGCCATCAAGAAATATAAGATGGATATATATTTTGTTGTCAAATATGATTTGGCATAATTAGGGTTCCCAAAATTAACTGCTTTAAGTCCACCTTTCCAAGGGGAATAAAAAGAACCACTCAACACCCCACCCCCAGAAATCTCACTTCTTTAAGCAAACAAACATTATTAAGATCTCTTGCCTATCACCCCTCCATCCACTCTTTGCTTGTTTTTTAGTTCTCCCACAGATGGTTTCAATCACTTCGGGAAATACTAATCTTTCTTATAAGAAGGAAAAATGATTAAAGATGGTCAACAGAAGTATTCTATGTAAAAATAATTCTTGCTTTCAGTTTGGGAGAAAATCATTAAATCTGAAACCTGTAAATGCTATTAGAGAAACTAAAAGGAAAGTGATCTTCCATTTAATAGAGTTTATAAAATTATCAGCATACTGAAGGCTCCCTGAATACTATGCAAATAAAACCATCAAAGAGCAACAGAAGGGAAAAAGCAGCAGCCATAAGCAGTTACAAATTCCATCACATCATTTGCAACAACATTCATGGAAATATGTGTATGTATACCCTTGGGATCATCTACATACACATATCTCTACAGAGACCTGTATAATAAGGGGATGTAGACAGTCAGCAATGTGGATATGAATGAATAAACCCATGAGACACACATGAAACAAAACGAAGTGATTGAAGAAAAGATACTAGTACAAATGATAGGAAATTAAGAAAGTCTTTATTTTATACCTTTCTCGTTCTGGTGAATGCAAACTAGTATCTGGTCTCAAGCAGTTGGTACTAGCACTCCTAGCCCTGTCAAGGGAGGGCTGCAGTTCACTAGTGCCAGTGCATTGCATCCAGTGGTAGAAGAGAAAGACAAAGGAAACAAAGAAAGGAAGACCATGTTAGAGAGTAAAGCATCAAATAATGTCCCCTTTACATCACGTGTAGAATCACTATGATTCGGTTCATAAGGGTGTGAGAAAGCTGACAGAATGGCAGTGCAAAATTTTGTTTAGAAAATGAAACTAAACAAAGATTATGCTTGAATTGTTTTGCATAATTTTTTAAAAAGGGTCTCAGGCTGGAAAATGAGACTAAGTCACACCTACTTATGAAAAACTAGATAGAGAACACACTAAAACAAAATGCCTATAACTTAATTACCAGGAACAAATGCCACACCAAAACAAAATGAAGGACATCAGAGGAGAAAAATTTTACAACTCAACTAGTTTGGTTCACGACACCGGACAAAGGGCGTGGAAACACAACTTCCAAATGTTCTCACCTAACCAGTATTACATCGGTAAACCTCAATACACCTGAGTTAAAGCTTTTGTGATGAAAAGGAAAATTCTGTCTAGTCACTGATTTGGTTTTCGTATCTGTAGGCAGAATTGAGCTTCACAAATTAAAATGACACAAAAATAAAATGATAGTTAAATCAATATTAAAATCAACATGTAAACAACAAATAACAAGATTAGAATTTTGACATGTGAGTAAACAGTTTTATTTTTTTAAGATAAAAATTTATATTTTTAAGATAAAAATTTAAATAATAATATTTATATTTTAAAATATTTTTAGGTATTAATTTAATATTTTCTGGTGTATGATTTCATGGATAATGCTTAATGCTTACTGAATGCTAATCATTTGCTAATTTTAGTAGGGAAGGAATAAGATATCTGGCTTTAACTGGGACTTTGTTAGGACCCTTAGAAATATCCCAGTGAGAACTGTTTTCCTAATAAAGGCATCTTGGTAGGAAATGTTTTATAGCGGCTAACAAGATGTGTAGAACTTAGCCAACAAAACAAAGAAAACAAATATATGAAGAAAATTTTTTGCCAGGAAATAAAAAATCAGATTGTCTAGCTACAAATAAAGATCAAAAGAAGAAAATCCTCATGACGAAAATCAACATTTCTTTAAGATAAATTCAAATTATTAAATTAATGAACTCAGACATCTGCCCTTCATAAATATGATAGAGTGCAAATTATGATTTACCTGTCTAATTAGATATTTATCCATTAATAAGAGTCTATTAATTAACTAATATTTAAACTCACTGCTTGTTCCCTGATGTGATTTTACACCTGATTTTATGGAAGCAAGCATTTTACAGCCAAAATGCTAATAGAAATTTATCATTTGGGAATTAGAACATAACTAAATGAGTTAATTTTGTAGAAAACAGTAAAGAGTTGGTCAGCAGTACAGGGCTGACATGATCCTGACACTGGGCTGAGGTGACTTAGGAAGGACAGGGAGAGATGGAGAACCAGCTGCTGTGGGATTGATCAGTTTCTGGGACTAAATGCACCTACAGGGTGAAATGCACAAGTGAACCAAGATCTAAATTTTTATTTTGTAGGAATCAGAAACAAAAACGTTATCTGACTTTCTTTAATAGTTTTGAGATCCTGAACTGTCCATAACTACCAAAGGCAAACTACATGCAGTTAACATTTTAGTAACTCAATGATATCACTACAGTTTTTACTGATGATTATAGAAGACCAACTTTCCTTTTTGCTTAAGGTGTGATAAAATGGAGGAGATAAAAACATTTTGCTGAAGATAAACATTAGAATACCAGCGGTTCACCGATGTTTATGCTGATGGCCAAATGAAAGGAATACTTAGTCCCAGCTTTAAAAAATGTGGGTACCATAATTCAAAGGAACTGAGAATGAATTTTATAGGCACTGAGGATTAAGTCTGCTCTTACGGAATAAAAATAACTTTTATAGACAAACTGTTTAAGTAGAAAAATGACACATAGCACTGATTTAGAATCATTGCTCTATTAATAAATGTTCTTAGAGTCCTTCTTGGGTAAAATGAGGACAATCATTTCATAACGCATAACTAAATATGTATACTAAGTAATAAAAATTTAGTTACATTAAAAAGTATTTGATACTCAAAATATTATTTTTCTCTCTTCTGAGAATAAACCCTCAAATATTTTCTTAAAGATTCCTAAGTGTCTATATGTCTTATGATGCCTTTTTATATAGGAAGGGTGGGGCCAAGGAGTACAGGGGGTGGCATAGAGGTTGAGCCAACCCAGCAGTGTCTGGGGCTTACTTCTTGCCCTGCTCTCAGGAAGCAATCTTTGCAGGGATCAGGGGCCCTGAGAATTCACTGTGCAAGGCAAGCACCTTACCCACCATCTTTTGACTCTATGCAATATTTTAGAGATAATACAAAACAAAATAGTGAAACTATTTGCATATAATATTTTACATGTCTTGTTATATTGAAAGAAACAATGGAAATAAAAATATAGTCTATTTAGAGTATTGAAATGAGAGTCATAGCAGTACCTACACATTGAGTGACACAGATCAGGGACGTACTTTTTTTTTTTGTTGTTATATAAACAGGACTATAAGAAAACTTTTTGAAATTATAAAAAGTTTTATAACAAATTATGTATCAAAAGGAAGCATGAGCAATTGAGCAATTACAAAGTATCTGAAATGTTATAGTATATGTAATTATACCTACTTTTTCAGAGGAACAGAATACTTCTAATTTTGTCTTGTGACAGTATAAGCAAACACAGCAGTTGTTATCAATAGTATACTTCTATATGTGGAAAATGCTATAACAACACTTTTTAGCAAGATCAGTTTTGCAGATTATAAACAGAACCAGAGGTTCACATAGAAACAATAAATTCTGAACTTGTTCTCACATTGTTGGTAAATCAGTTATAGCTCTTTCCTTCTCGTTCTTATTTGAAGGAAATATTGAATATTCTATTGTTCTGTGTTGTTTCACTGACTTGTTATTTTACTTTACATTAATTCCAAATTAACATTTGCTAATTATATTCTATGAGCAATCAGTCAGATCATTTATTTTAGCTATGAATCCCATAAGTGATAAAGCATCATGCTCTAAATTCTAATTTTGAGGAAAATAGTTCTCATGCCTCATCATCTTGGAAGGCATTGCGGCGCTGCTTGACTTCATAAGAAAGTTTATTTTCATTATAGCAGTTCTGATCTGGTGAGGGCAGTGCTAAAGAAATACAGATTTAGAAGTCATTTAAATCTAATATCTTGCTCTTTATTTGAAAAAAAAATAAATTTCAGTTATTAAAAACAAATTGACAAAGACTTTATAAAAACAAACTATAAGTAACAGTTAAAAATAACTAGTTAAAAACAAAACAAAATTACAATCATAAAAATAATTGCCATATAAACTGCCATACAAAGACAATTACACTTGTGACTAGACAGGTGTCTATGTGTGTTTTTTCATCTGTGGATTTTGGCTAGGGAGAGAATCTGGCTCATAGTGAGCATTTCAATTTGAATTGAAGAAATTTTTTTTTTGTTTTAGGATCACGTGTTTAAATTTGTTTACCTGAAATATATATATATACATATATATAATTTTATATATATGTATATATATATATATATATATATATATATATATATATATATATATATATATATATATATATATATATATATGACTTGGAACCACACTCAGTGGTTCCCAGGCCTTACTCTTGGCTCTTGCTTAAGGATCACCAATCAACAACCTTGGGGGCAATGGGGGCAATGTACTCAGTGAGGGATTGAACCCACGTGGGCTGCAAGCATGACAAGCAGCTTCCAACTGTACTATCTCTCCAGTCTACAAAAAAATATTTGAATACTTGGGAATTCATTTGACATATTTAGAATTAAACACTAAGGGAGAGACAGAAGATTAGTGGAATGGAAAGAATTACCACACACAGTTACCATTACCAAATCCCTATATTTACCTGGTAGTATGTAGGCATTCTGCACTTCGTCCTCGTTTTGCTCTGGGCAGCATAAGAAGCTCACTGCACAGACAGGATGGATGGTGAGTGGAACAGATAAATTATGAAGCATTAAGTGACATGGAGTATGGCAATGGTATGTGGATGAAAACATGAAAAGGGAAGAAACCAGATTTTCTGCACTAGCATATTTGAATGAGAAGTTAAACAAAAATAAACATGACAGTATTATAAATAATTTAAACAATAAAATACAAACATTATGATAAAAGTCCTGTTGCTCACTTACTATTGTACTTCAAAGTAATTTTACAGAAAAGATAAAACAAAACAAAACAAAATAAACCTATCCCAAATAAGACATAGAAATTTATTTCCAGTACTAGACACTTGGGCAATTTTAGTAACTTAAAAATGGTATATAAATTTGTCCTTTTGGATCTTAAGATTTTAATTATTTTAAACATTTATAGCCTGATAATTTTCTTAGCTTTTAAAGCCACTGAAAATATAATAGTACATTTTATAAGACATTTACTGTTTACTCTTAGCTAACCAAGGATATGCATGTTCATGATGGTTTCATTATAAAATTATTATTTTGATATTTTTAAATTGAAATTTTGGCCAAGAAATCTTGTTTTCCCTCTTGAGAATTCATATTGGCCTCACTGAAAGTTGACAACGTGGCTCTCTTTACACAGCTCAAGCTTAGCAGTGTGATACCCTATTCTGCTGTACTGTTCCTGTCCCAGTGTGACTCCATCTCTTGAACTTCTGGACATCACCCACTTCCTATAGTAGGATTACAGTTCAGGAGGTATAATGCTTCACCTGAGTCCTGGATCCTTGACTACACAGCAAAGTCAGCTCCGCTATCATTTCATTATCACTCTCTGAAAGGTTTCCTTTTTCAACTTCCAGAAGACAGTTTTCAACAAGATAGCATTATAAAATATTGAAACAGATAACTGAGCTTCTGATCAAACTAATTGTATATATATGTGTTAAAGAAAGTTCATGGGCACAGAGACCAACACAATTATAATGCTATTGTGAGAAATTGTATGTAAGAAGTACTTATTCAGAAGTAAATGCATAATTAAATTAAGTACACATCTTTATATGAGAAGCTACATCAATCAATTTTTTGTGGAAATATAATTCATTAAAAGTAGGATTATAACAAAATATTACTGAAATCATCACAGAAAGTCAAAAATATTAAGTTGTTAAGATGACTCATAGGCAAAATTTTAAATCACATAAATAAAATTCCATTACTATAAATAGACTGCAACCCATGCACCAAAATATTTGACAACTCCATACACATGATTCTTTTAAAAATGTAGGTAGTATTCCAGTCAATAACAAACTAGTTAAACACAATATGCACCTAATATGACAATATATTGCCAAATATGATAGACTATATTTTTATAGATTATCTTAAGGGTTCTTCCTTTAGAGAAATTCAATTTTCAGCAAGAAAATTCTATTACTTTTAATGAAATAAGCTATGATATCAATCATAAACTAAAACAAGGAAAAAACATTTTATAAATTGAGATCATAATCTGAACAAGTACCTGTCTTGTTCTGATAAATACTGACTGTCCACATCTCTGGATCTATGATCAATTGGACTTCGGGAGGCATCATGGTGTCTGGTTGGAGAGCGGGACCTTCTAGTTGGATGAATTTCATCTAAACTCCTAAAATGATTACAAAAATTCCTATTCATCAAAGTACATAATTTTCCCAAACATATATTGAGAGCAAGTAATAACTGAAAGTAAGCAGCAACTGATATAGTCTGAAAGGTGTTGACATCATAACCAAGTACTGCTGTATCAATAAGTAAAAGATGTTTTTTCTCTAACAGTTTTTACCCATGTATTGAATTTTCCAACCTTCTTTTATAACTCCACTAAAATCACCATTTTATCTGAATATTTAATTCAAATTTCATCTATATAATTTTTCTGGGTAAGACATAAAGAACAATTCTTATGTTTTAAGAAGTTTCCAAAATAATGTTCTTCAAAGAAATAATATTAAATAACTTAAAAATACATTTGCGTTTAACCTCATTTCCTTTGCTACTTCTTTCTATAGGTTTATTCATTATCTTGCAATTTCTCCTAATATGAGATAAAATTATAAAACAGTACATTACAAAGTTCATATGCCTCTATGTTTCATATAGATTTTTTTTTATAATGGTGGATTATTTATTTATTTATTTATTTATTTATTTTTGGGTCACACCCGGCGATGCTCAGGGGTTACTCCTGGCTCTGCACTCAGGAATTACTCCTGGCGGTGCTCAGGGGACCATATGGGATGCCGGGATCGAACCCGGCCGGCATGGGCCGGCCGCGTAAGGCAAACGCCCTACCCGCTGGGCTATCGCTCCGGCCCCTCATATAGATTTTTATATGAAAAATTTTCAGAGATCTAAAGAACATGATGTTTCATAGGTTGGTAAAGAATATAAAGACATTTTGTCAGAAATTATTAAAGGTAAAATATCTGACAAAAATTGTATCATTACACTCTATCCTATGGCAGCTGACACTGCACTATATTAAAAAATTACTATCAGAGATACCAGGATCATTTCAAAGCCTACCTCTGTAATGGCACATTTGGTAAACGGGAGCGCGGTCTTCCCTGATCATCGCCGCGATGAGGAGATACTGAACGTGAGCGGTGATGAGTCGTTCTTTGCTGTTCTGGCACGGTTAATGTTGTAGATTTACTTTCTCTAGCACTAGACCTATAACCCACTGACAAAAGTATACGCAAAAATAAGTGTCAGTATTCTACTACAATGCAACTATTAATGAGGAAACATTCAATTATATCAAAGCAGCCACTGACCTACTAAAATTAAAGGCCATGCAACCAGGAATATTAGCATTATCTTGAAAGTATTAACTATACATATGCAGAGTGTAAACTATGCATGCAGAAGAATAGGTTACATTTTGGCAGATTCAGAATATAATAAGAAAGTTGATGCCTCAGAATCATGAGTCTGGTATACTATTTCACTAAAGAATGAGTCAGTGTTTTTTCAACAACACAAATCAAGCACTTGAGAGTGAACTATATTAATATACAAGTCAATGCCTAAAAATTTGGTGTTTCTTTAAACATTATTTCAATTCTTCTTCCAAAGAATAATTATTTTAGTGGACTATTAAGATGACGATTTAACTAATAAATAAATGAATATGATGACATACCAATTTTGTCAGAAAATAGCAGATGTTCACTATTACAAATACTGATTGTGGATTTTGAAAACCACCAGTAATACTATAATTTTCTAATGAAAATAGAAAATGATTGGAAATGAATATGGCAATAATGCAGAGAAAATTAACTCTCGTAATGAACCAATCAGCAATTCCACCCAAGACATCTCAACTTAGTCCAAAACTGGGCTAATATTTTAATTAAGTTAATTCATTAAGCATAATTCAATTAAAGTGAATTCCAGGGGCCGTAGTGATAATCCAGTGGGTAGGGCTTTGGCCTTGCATGCGGCCAACTTGGGTTCGATCCCCAGCACCCCATATGGTACACTGATCACCACCAGGAGTAATTCCTGAGTACAGAGGCAGGACTAATCTCTGAGTATTGCCAGGTATGACCCAAAAAGCAACAACAACAACAACAAAAAAGAATTCCAGAAGTCATTCATCCTGGGCAAAGAAGGGTTATATTTTCTACGTTTGGACTACAAGTAAACAATAATATCTAATTCATAGTAATTAATTAACAATAATATCTAATATCTAATTCTAATTCTAAACAATAATATCTAATTCATAAGGAGAAGACCAAGAGGGGCTGCTCTTGCCTGCTCTCCCCCTCCCTCTCTCTCTGCTCGCTCACTCTCTTGCCAGCTCCCTCTCAATTCATAGTACTGATTAAAATTTGTTTAATGGGGTCACAACTTCCTATTATTGAAATGAAATTAAAAACCTATGTGGCAAAGGAAATATATTTATAAGTATCAAAAACAGTTCATTGACTATAAAAGCATTAAATTTAACTGGAAAGATCATACCCTGTTTACTTGAAAATTCATGTATTATTTTAAAATGTGCTATAAAAATTTTTAACTGATGGGGTAATATTGCCCAAGACCCTATTTATTGTAATTGTAAAATTTATGACATAGTTTATGAGTTTGTGCAGGGTATCGCCTCAAATGGCATTTTCTATTGGTTGTTTTTATACTTTTAAGTGCTTAAACTTTAACATTTAAATAAAAGCAAGGTTAGAATCCTTAAAATATGTCAATGCTTATGAGTTTGTGCAAGATATTGCCTATGATGAAGCATTCTCGACTGGTTGATTCTATACTTTATTTATTTTTTGCTTTTTATTTGTTTGGGTCACACCCTGCGATGCTAGGGGGTTTCTCCTGGCTCCACACTCAGGAACTACTCCTGGCGATAAAGCACCTAAATTTTAATGTTTTAAATAACAGCAAGGTTAGAATACTTAAAATATTCGTAATACATTGCTCTGGTGGTTCAGCTGCTTTCAGAACCTTAGCTTCTCTATGTGGATAAAAACAGCTAATATATCAAGGAAGAACATAGAACTCACAAAAAGGCTTCTAGATAAGCTAAGAAGTGAAAAAGTTTAGAAACTGGCTATAATATAACACTAACTACAGCACTGGAACTTCTTCAGGATATATATAAGTAGGAATTCTACTGAGCATACGTTAAACATATGTAGAACCATCACTGGCATCCAGTGAAATTTGTCTTTATGTTGGAAACTAGGACAATAGAAGCCAATTGGTATGAAACCTCTTAAAGCTTTTCTAAGATTCTATACATTTACTTAATAACTGATCCCCTCAATTTATATTTGTTTAATATCTTCCTTTTACCAATGAATCATCTTTTTCTATTTAATTAAAGTGCATATTATTGTGTGACTTCCTATATATATTACATTTGTCACAATAATAGACTCATTTTGGATCATTAAAGAGTAAATATAAATAGATCCAATCATTTCTACTTATGAAGAGAACAAACAAAATATTGGCTATACAATTCATTAATTATAAGTTATTAATGTGCACGACATTACATTTTAATCACTTTACAAAAATACAGTGCTCTTTGAAATTACACCAGATACTATCTATTTGATAAAATACATTGTATATGACTGTAAACATCATTAAATATCTTAGAATGAAATATAAGTATATTGATTTGATTCTGGTTTGAGGATCACAGCAGGTAGTGCTCACAGCTTACTCCTTGCTCAGTTCTTAGGAATAAGTCCTGGAGTGGTTTAGGGCACAAACTGCAAGCCCTACGCGAGATTAAATCCAGGTGGGCGTGTGTATGCACATGCCCTATTTGCTGACTATGTCTCAGGCTCTTTAAGTGTAATTAAAATTCAGTGTTATTTAGAGCTGTATAAACAAACATTAGTCCCACTTGTACGGTATACATAACTCTCATTCTGTTTGATTTCCATATATCTAAGGAAAAGTAGAAAGTGACCATTATATTATGTATTAATTAAATTGGGCAATTCATTCAATCACTTACTCTGCTGCCCCATCACAAAAATGAGATTTTGATTTATTGCTGATATTTTCTTGTTTTATTTCTCATTTGATCTCATTTGTTTAGATATACCAAATCATTTAATATACAATTATTTTTATACTTTCATTTGGTATAATTGATATTCCAATACATTTTGTGTGAAAGCTTCTGAAGCAATGATGACTATTTTATCATATCAGAAATAAAAATGAGCATGCTACTGTTATTTATTATTATTTAAAATTCACTGACATCAGATACCAAAGAGCATGATTTAATTATGCATATGTACACATGTTTATGATTTTAAAGAATTTTTGCTATTTTTATACAGTAATAAAATTCTTTTATAAATACTAATATAAGTAAAAATAATTTTAGAGAATTCTTCATATTATTTTCCTAGTTTTAGTTAAGTTCGTTATCTCTGCAATTTGGGAATGTGGAGGATGGAATCTGTACACTGGTTTTATAGAAATAGTTGTCCTCATATTAAGTGCTTTTATCTAAGAAATCACGAAAATGAAGAGTATAAAAACTAATAGTGTTTTAGATAAATACTTTAATAACATTTTATGTATCAAGAGTTCTTTAATTTCTTTTTACTAGCAAGAATAAAATTACCTTTTACAAAGGTAACTTATTATTGTGTTTCCTTAGTAAACCAAGGAAAGTAGTACAAGATTAGTGCCAAGAAAATAAGTCTTCATTTACACTGTCTTATTTTCTGACAAGAAAAAGCTTTCAACTGTAAAAATGACACAGATAGTTTTACTAAGTCAGACAATGAAAAAAATTGTCAGTTTAAAATGAATATTGCATCTTTTAAAGCATGTCCTTTATTTAAAAATACCTAAGTACACAAATTACACATATTTACTGAAGACCACATCACAAAAGCATTAATAGTTAAGCCATGCCACATGCAATTTAAAACCCTGCCATGCACCTTTTTCAGTATATTCCATGGAAGGCTACATGATACTTAGAAACAGAAGATGGAAAATCATAAACATACCATATAAAGCATAAGAGAATGGAATTTTTATATAAGGAAATTAACCATATCCTTTAGAAATGAAATTCGTGATTTTCACATCTGCTCATAGCACTGTGAAATTATTTATCCAAGCCAGTTATATTTTAAGACAGCACCTCACTAAATTAAATGAAATGTTACTGAATAGTTACCAAATATACATTCTTAGCAATTTAGAACACCAGTCACCATGGAATAACATAATACTGATTTCTCTGTGCTATAATCTCCAGTTAAGTATCCGACAAAGTCTGGAAATTGAAAGTGAAAAACAAGCACAGAAAGAAGCACAATGAAGCAGGGCCATGCGCTAAACCCACGCACCTGGAGGAACTACTCCAATACCATCATCAACCTCATAATCTGAGATGTCACTATCACTGATTCGCTGAGATCCTGTACAACAGTAAGGCAAACAGATACACCTCTGTGTCTGGTAAAGGATGTGGTCAAAATTCTTTTTGAAAGTTTATTACATTACTACTCAATACTTTGAACAATAATAAAACAAAGTAAAAGCTGATATTTTAAAAAGAAATATATATGTTCTTCAAAGGTATAATACTTTGTTAGTATTTTCTCATAATCCCTGAAGATTCATAAAATGAAGGGAATTTCAGAGAAAAACATGTTAAATTTCCAATTTTTAAAATATTAATTATGTTAAAAACTTATAGCAAAGTACATGTACTAATTTGTGCCTAATTCAGTTCCTTCTTCAATCAGGGGCACTGGAGTTGAGTAGAAAGTTCTAAGAGACCAATTCTTCGCTGGAGTTCTCCTGAGCACATCAGGGAACGAGCATCAGAGCCTTTCCTAAAGTATTTCTCTTTAGTCTTTAAAATTAGTCACTATACTGCATTAAATATTAATATTGAGTAAATAATTGATCAGGTTAGCATTGACATGAAATGTTTAATTATATGAAGAAAACAATGTTGTTTCAGATTACCAAAATGAAGTCTTTAAGTTTCAGTAGCTCAATTAGAGAAGTGATCATAATTAAAAAAAGACAGACACAGAAGAAATACTATTTCCTAACCACCAGGAGATTAACAAACGACACTCTTCATGATTTTTTAAAGACGTGTACGGATAATAGTAATAAAAATCCACTGGGAGTGTAAATGTTTAAGACATTATATATAGCAATCCATGAATAACGACAAAAATTATTCAATTAGTCAAACAATGTTTCAATTAGTATAGGACAAAGAATTGTAATTAGAAAATTCAGAATTTTTATCGCTCCAGCCCCAAAATTCAGAATTTTTAAAGCTTCATTTATTTCATGAAAAAGTTTCTTTCTGGTTGAGAGGTGGGATAAAAATAAAGTTTCATTTTATTATGGATTTTTACTCATCCTTATATTATATATATTTTTGTGTATCTATACATGTATACACATTTCAATATATATATCACTTGTATTTGAAAATGTAGAAATAGTTTTATAGGTCATTTTAACAGGTAGATAAATTTACAATATTTTGTTCTCTACTTTTTATATTAGAATAGTATCTTGAATGTTCATCTATGAATAACTATGAATAATGATACTTCACAGAAAATAGAAAATACTTTAACCTACTTTGCAGTTTTTTTGCTAGAGCTTTCTCCATGAACATGTCGCCTTGGCATGAAAGGTGATGGCTGAGGAAGAGGTAGTGAAGACTCATCATGTGTCTGAAGTTTATACCAGTGGGGCTCATCATCCAAGAGTGCTGTCTCGAGTTCTATGAGGATCTGAAAAGGCAGGTTCTCAAATTAAATGGAACACCTTATTCAAAATAATACAAAAGCATTTACAATTAACGCATCATAAGAGTTTCATTAAACAGATGACTTGAGTCTACAATATACATCACCTCTCCAAGAAATTCACTCTCTTCTTCTTGGACTCTTGGTTGATCCCACACAGTTATTTCTAACATTCTTTCTCTAAAATCTCTACGATGTACATGTGAATAGACAAAAGTTTGATTCCATTTTGGTTCTAGTATTTTCTTTACTGTTTTAGTTCTCCTTTTACTTTTGTCACTGAAAAATAAGTAAGTTTTGTAAATGAAAATGTAGAAACAAGTACATGCTGCCATCTACTGTAGTTACATGAAATACTGTTGTTGGAAATGTCATTGTATATGTGATTCTTAATATGAGTATAAAATATAATTGATGCAAATTTAACATTTCTAATTGCAACTACAGAGAATTAAAAAACAAATATAAAGGTATATCACAAATGATTTAAAACTATTAAAGGCTAACAGACATATAAACTTGGTAACATATTTAATTTTTTTTTCAATCAAGAGAAATAAAGAAGCTTGAAGAATTGTTGGGGGTCTTCAAGAACTACTGACTCTATTTTAAAAACATATCACTTGTATACTACATACTTCCAAACTTAGCAGAACATAGATGGGTTACATAAAATATATGCAATTTTTGATCTATTATAAAGCAATGAAGCATTCAAATGTCTATGACACTATAAAATCAGAAGATAACATTTTACTTCCATTATTATTTCGGAATATTCCCCCAAAGCTATCCACTACCTTCTATCTGGAAGAAAATACATTTTCACATAGGGATTTCTGGGACGTCCATCTACTCGAGGGGGCAGATCTGTTGCTTGCAGAACATTCACAATCAGCTGGTGCCCCACTTTATCATACCACAGCTTCACCTAAGAGCAAGGCAGAAATAAATCATCTGATTGGTACAAATTGTGAGACTTTATTAAGAAAAAAAAATTGACAGAAAATTCTACACTGCAACACAAATAAATCATAGGCAATTTTGAAATAAATACCAATTTCAAAGCATAACCACCATTTTATGATATTTATAGAGGTGAGAGACAGTGAGCCTGGGAAACTCAAGACCACTCATGGCAATACTCGGCCTGTTGCAGACGACTGAAGGTTCTGTGGTTGGGCCTAGGAACTTGGATCTGATCCTATGGGGGCTTGGCAAAGTTCAGGTTGTCATTTGACACTAGGAATTAAATTCAGGCATCTGCAAGTGTGAAACTATTTAACTTATCTCCCTGGCAGTTCTCATAAAACTTAAAACTGCCAGAATTGCAGTGTTAATTTATACTTATATTACATCTGGTTGTGGAAATAAAACTAACAAAAGTTTATTTATAAATGAAAAAGGAAGAGAAGGAAATAAAAAATAATTATTGTTAGCCAGAATCTGGAAACAATCAGAAGTGTCCGAGAACAGACAACTGGATAAAGAAACTGTGGTACATCTACACAGTGGAATACTATGCAGCTGTGAGGGAAAACCAAGTTATGAAATTTGCCTGTAAATGGATGGACATTGAGAGGATCATACTGAGTGAAATTAGTCAGAGGGAAAAGGACAGACATAGAATGACTGCATTTATTTGTGGGATATAAAAAAAAATAGTATGATACCAAAATCCAAGACCAGGCAAACATGGATCAGGAGGTCTTGTCAGTGATTAAAATCTACAGCAAGTGAGTGGGAGTCAGAGGTTAGGTAAGACAGAGAAAGAAACAGTGTACTAATATTGTTGGAAATAATACCAGCCTCGATTGAGCATTGAATGTAGGCAAAGATATATACATGATAACCTCTAATTATATGTATTGCAAACTACAATGTGTAAGAGAGGGAATAGAGAGATACAGGGGGAGAGGAAGAGAGAGGGAGGAAAGCAGAGAGAGAGA
The DNA here is from genome assembly GCA_021461705.1 of Cryptotis parvus. Classification (NCBI taxonomy): domain Eukaryota; kingdom Metazoa; phylum Chordata; class Mammalia; order Eulipotyphla; family Soricidae; genus Cryptotis; species Cryptotis parvus. The sequence continues at coordinate 177,566 of JAJIBD010002095.1, read as the reverse complement.
GAAAGGAGGTAAAGTACCTGCATGCCTGCTGTAGAGGCAGGCTAGGGGAGGAGGCAGGGAATCAGGGGACACTGGTGGTGGGAAATGGGCACTGGTGGAGGGAGGGGGTGCTGGAATACTGTATGACTGAAAGCCAAACATGAACATCTTTGCAATTGTATATCTCACGGTGGTATAATAAAAAATTGTTTTAAAATGTGTAATACAAGTATTTGGTTATTATGAATGCCTTAATGTTGCTTTGTATTTTATAGCACCATATGTAGTTGAAATTCAGTATTTCGGTGTTAGGAGCATTACATACAAATGATAGGATGAGAACAAGGAACACATTTAATGTGGGTCTACTTTATACTGGGAATTGGCAAGTGTGTCTGACTTTTTTTTGTTCTCATTTATATTTGTTTTTCTCTTCTTTAGTTTGTTTGGAAGTTACAGTGCTGGATGGTGACCATTTACTCCTGCTTCTGCACTCATGAATTCCCTAGCATTTTTGGGGGAACCATAGAGTATGCTTGGGATTGAACCTGGGTTCGTTGCGTACAACTAGTGCCCTACATCCTAACCCTAACCCTAACACTGGATGGTCCTCATTTATTTAATTTTAAGATAATTTACCTATATGCTAATTTAATGAAAGGAAGAAATGAAAAATGATACAATTCATAAATGATGCCATCATGTGCTAGGGATGTGACCTTGCTTGTGTGAGGCACAGCATTTGGTTACTGTCGTCCCCTGATCCCCTAAGCGTGCCAGGAGTGATCAAGCATTGAGCTGGGAACAATCCTTGAGCAGAGTTGGGTGTGGCCCTAAAACATACATCAACAAAAAATGATCCTATTAAATTATATGACAATCAAATGACATTTGTAGTAATATATCAGGTTATATACTCTGAATAAAGAAAAATGAGAAATGTCACACTTAAATACTTTTAGTCAACTCCTAGAAAATAAAACACTTGCAGTTAATAATGAATGTTTCATTCAACTTTAATTTTAGGTCACATTTTAATTAAACAAAGCTATCTCCTTGGTTACATTTTAATTAAACAAAGCTATCTCCTTGGTTAACTTTAAAGCAAGAGAAGATCTGCAAAAGCAGACTACAGAAATACACACATTGTGGATGGGAGAGATAATGGTAGGAGAGATGTATAGCAAGTAGGGTGTTGTATAGTCTTACTCATGACTAACCTAGGTTCAATCCCTGGAACCCCATATGCTCCCTCGAGCCTGCCAAGAGTGATTCCTGAGTACAGAGTCAAGATGAAGTTATGAGCACAACTGCATGTATGTGGCCACAAACCCCAAAAAATAAATAAATAAAAATTTAAAAAACACATATTACATGCCCTTGTCACAACCTATAAGTTAGTTTGATTTTTCTGCTAAGATTTCTGGGCATATAACATGTATTGGGAAATATTTAAGAATTATTATTACAGAATAAACTGCTTTGACTTTGTGATTGATCTTTTCTAGAGAAGAGGAAACGAATTCAAACTTAAATCTGAAACATCATGTTATTTCCACTTCTAATTAAAACTAGTACTTTTTTAAATAAAATCAACCAGGACTTTTATTCCTCTAAAAATATAAAGTAAGCAATATGAGATATTCATGCATATATTTTGCTAACAAAAAAAAAGGGAAAGGGCAGAACAACACAAGTTACTGTATAAATATATTCAGACTATTAATATAAGTAAAAACCAATCGAGGTTTTAAAAAATACAAGCAAGTGATCAGGGAATTAGTTTCAAGGACCAGGCATGAATGCCATTCATGCTCAGGCAACACAGTTCAATCTCTTTACATCGTAAGGTCCCCTAAGCACTTCCAGGTATAGCACTGCACACTGCCAGGATGGCACTGGTGACCCCTGTGCTGCCAGACCCGAGAAGTGGCACATTACTGTGCCCAAGCACTGAATCATCTGGTCCAGCTGTTGAGTGTCATGAGATATGGCTCCCACTTCCTTGTATCACTGCTTGGGATTAGCTCTTCCAAAAACAAAAAAAAACACAGCAAGCTTACACTTATCTTGTCTAATTAGAACCATAAGAAATGAAAACAGGCTCATTTCCAAAGTAGCAAAATATTAATCAAATTTATATAATTAGAAATTTTAAATTATTTAAATTAATATAACTATTTATTCAAATTTATAATTTGAAGCATGATTTTCTTGCAGTTACAATACAAGTAGCCTGTTTTAATTCTACCGAAAGTGTGCCTATTAATACAGTTAACCATAGGTTTACCTCTGGTTTCCTCTATATAAAGAAACACAGAAACTTCAGCTTCATCAGACTGGTATAAACAAAAGTGTCACTAAATGTCTCTAGAAGTTAAAAAGACTATGTTAAATTTAAGTTTCTGAGACTAAGGCTCATAGGTAGGTTAAGCAAATAGAGTATGATCTGCTAGGTTAATCTGATCTAACAAACTATTTACTTTAGATACTTTATACAGCACCCAATAAATAATGATGTTAGTATTTACCAGTTAATTTTAGAATGTGTGATATACTGTATAAACAATAATTCTAAATCAATATATTTATAAGGGAATACTATAATAAATACATTAAAATAAATGAGGTTATTTATAAAATAAATAAATGTCTATGACACTATGAATGTGTCATAGATTTCAAAGAAAGCTACTCAGTTCAAAGACAGACTCCATACAAGGAGAATATACGAATGGTCTATATGTCATACGAAAATACATACAGAAAGTTGTCCTGGTAAGACTTGTGGGGCATCTTTTAGAGCTCCAGGACTTGTTGGGGAAATAACAGAAATAGAAGGCCTTTCCATCTTCTGAGATTCAAAGGAACTAGAACCTAAAATTAGGAAACAGAGTGATTTTAGTAACATATTCTCAACATATGTATGGGGAACAAATATTTTCATATAGAATACTAAATACACCATTTATTTGTATAAAACCATAATTCAGAATAAGCAACAACAGTGGCGTCTACTGTCAATATAATGGCTATAGAAGAGTTTCAATTGTTTTATCTAATTGCTTATTTAAAAGCTATTTAAAATGATGTCAAATTTGTTTCAATTTGTACATTTTTAAGGGTGGCCCATAGTTTTGTGTTCTTGTATAATTGCACTATAATAGCACAGAGAGAAAATGCCTTTAGTGATTAAAAATGACACCCTTTAAATTAATTATCCTGTAAGAGAATATCTATTATGAACTATTCTTTCTGAATCTTACTGAGTGCATGTGTATGTGTGTATAATATGAGGCACATTCATCCAAGATTTTAATTCACTGCTTTAAAATACAAATTAAGATGTTAGTATTGATCTTACAAATAAATTTTCAGTACATCTCAGAATGTTGTTTCTAGAAATTCATAATTGCTTCACTTTTATGATGAGGCTGCTCTTTATTCAGCCACTCAATGAGGTTCTTCTCCACCCTTTTTTACACTAGACTTCTCTTTTAACATTGTTATTGTATACTTTGACACATGGGTATAGAATGTCTATAGAATGCAATTAACTCAGCAAGAGAAATCTCAAGCCCATAGCCACACAAAGCCTAATTTCACTGAGCAATTACTACTTATGGAGCATATGACTAAGAATATTCAATGTATGCATTTTTTAATTCAGTGGAGTCTATATTAAGATTCACACTCCTTTGCAGAAGACATTTCACTATAAGAAACTGCATCAATGTAACTATATTTTCTCAAGAAGTCTTAAAATAATTTTTCTTGAATTTCAATGCACAAATACTGTTCTTTCTAATTAACTGTTTATTTCTAATACTATAGAATCAGTTTACTCTTAAATATAAACATTATGAATTATTTAGCTACTCTACTACCACCTTCTTATCAGTTACAAGAAAGTTTGGGCATACACACATATTAATACAAACCTGGGGTCTTCTCTAGCAAATAGGCAGAATATAAAGATATCCATTGATGTAGTGACCTGATTTCCAGTTTCCTGTTTTTCTGCTCCATATACCTATGTTTATATATATGGTATATATAACATAAGCATATATTATATATAGCATATTATATATATCCCATATATAATTATGGTTATAAGGGGGTTATATATATGTCAACATAATTTTTCAATTATGGTTATAAGTGGGTTTTACATATATATATATGTAAAACCTCAAATAACCTTGTACGTTGTATTTTTCCCTCAAATAGCCTTATACTGTGTATTTATATAAACTGTTGGATAAATAAACTCTGATAAAATATAAGTACTACAAAATTCATGTTGCTTCACTGAAAATATATATTTGGCTCACTTCCATGTTCTCATCAAAACCTGCCTTCCTATCTATTCTTTATTGGACACACTACTATCTTTTCTTATTAGTAGTGACTTTAACTGACCACACAGGTAATTAATCCATCTAATCTCATAGTGTCATATGCCCTTTATGTCCACGGAACTGTATCTTTACATCAACTAGTTGCTACCATGATCCTGTAGTCTTTGCTTGTTTGTTTGAAGCGAGGAGTTCGCAAGCAGTCCTCAGAGTACATGGGTCACTTCATGGGTCACTTCTCTAGCTGATCTCTAAAACATTCATTCTACTAGGCTGAATATTTTAGAGATCAGCTTAGCAACGCAGAGATCTGATACTGTTGTGCTTCTTTATGATTATTTGTTAGTGGACATTTTTACTTCATAAACTACACATGAAAACTGAGATAACTGCCAAAGTTATAATCCAATGCCATAATAATATTTTTATTATGGCAGCTAATAGAACAATAACTTATATATTAATTGAACACAGAGACAGTACTGAATTTTATGATGTTGTATTTCTTGTAAAGACTTTGGTACAGTCATATAAAGAATACAAAAATAAAAGACTAAAATAGAACTTTTTTAATTTCATATTTGCTATGGTTTCTACCTAGTGACTTTGTCAGAGACAATCTTAGTATGGTAATATCAACTCAATTTTTTATATCAGAATAATTTAAAAGGCTATTCTTTACTCCTCAATTTTATCCATGATATTTCATAATGGAAAAAATAATTTTTATACTCACTAGACTCCAATGGAGGATGGGAGCTTTCAGGAATCCGTGGAATGTCACTAAAAGAAATAGGCTATCATGAAAATCCCATTTAAAAAAATTATCCTGCCTGAGGTTATCACTTCATTTTATTGCAATAGTTTGAAAAATTCTTTCATATTTTATAGGCGTGGGAAGGACAGGAATCACTATTCAGGCAAGATTAAAATGCAGGAATGTCAAACACCACACACATACATACCCACACGCATACACAAAAACTGCAGTAAAATTAAGTTTTTTATATTTAAGAGCAAAACACTTTAACATGACAACAACCGCATAATATTGTGGCTGAAACTTACCACAATATTTTTACTACCAAAACAGCAGGTTTTGGAAATTAAAAATGTTAAGGCAATATTTCACTTCACTTCTAGAAAATTAAAATGACACATTTCAGAAATCAGTAATATGCTTTGCAAACACATCTGAAAGAGTTTACTGAGTGAAAGGAATGGAGACATTTCTTGATATTAAAATAATATGGTGAATATCATGGGCAAAAGCTAATCAAATAAAAAAGATGAACTGCTTAGGAAATTAAAAATGGTTCAAGCTTGCAACATAAAAGCTGGGATTTTATATATGTGGATATAAGCTCATATTCACATATAGCCCTATATAGAGATTCATATCTCTATACTGATATTCGTTAAATATAAGACCAGTTACTACATGATTAGAAAGTGATTTGTGAGAACACCCATTCCTGCCACACTCACATATTACTCTGAATAAATATTTAACCTCAACTTAACCATTTACCCACTATGACCTTGAGAATATGGAGCAGCTTGATTTGGGAATTACAGTTCATAGAACTACTTTATCATGGATTTATAAGAATTTTATATTATGAACTTAAGGCTATTAATAATAAGCAAGTATTAGCATGATATTTTTAAAGAAGACTAGAGTTAGTTACTACTAACTGAATTATCAGACTATTGGTTAATAGTATCTACCACTTACCTTGTTACCTAACTTCAATTTGTCTGAACTTTGAGAGAATGCAAAAAATTTTTTTCTTTGATTTTTTTTCTTGAATTTTTACTTTTCATTGTGTCTGTAACACAGTTTTATGATGTGTACAACTTTCTTTATATAAAGAGCAACATGTCCTGTTTTTATGCCATTAAGTGTCAGATAACTAACAGTCATTAATATATGATCATTTAGGCATTAAATTATAATACCTAAAAGTCTAGAAACCATACTTCTCTAAGTTCAAGCATTTAAATTAAAAGAATTAATTCTAAAAGTTTTAAGAAAGCTTCTTTCAATATTAGCCTCAAAAAATTAGTCCAAAGTCATTCGCAAAATTTAGAATTCTGAATTCTAAAACTAGACTTGGTTTTACTTGTTAGTAAAATGAATACTTTAGAGAGTTGTAAAGTTTTTAAGTGTTTCTGAATCAAAACGTATGCAATGCTGATGCTTAAGGTAGTATTTTATGGCTCAAAATTCTACCTGACATTTACATAGCCTTCTTAATGAATTCTAATGGAATATTATCACAATTTTTAAACATAAAGTCTAAGGATAATGTTTTAGTAGGATAATTAAACTGATCAGTACATCAAGATGCTTGATGTAGGTGCATTTAAGTGATAATTGGAATGATTCTTGGATTCATAGCACTAAACTATGATTAAATATTTGCTGTTTTTAATTAATTATATAATTACATTATAGCTATTATTTTCCTTTCAAGACTGTAGTCATTTCTCATATTTGAAAAGTTAATGCCATGCTTGGTTTTACTTAGAAATAATCTTTATATTTTATATTCCTCTGAATGTAATAATCCAGGGTAGTTCTAGGGTTGTGTTGACTTTACACTTTTTAATTATTTTCATAAAAGTTTAAAAATAATAAAAGAAGGTTGTAGCCTTCCCTTATAGCAGGGAAGGCATTTGCCTTGCACATGGCAACTTCGCATTAAAGGTCGGCACCCCAGATTGTCCCCAGGAATTACCAAAAGGGGTAATTCCTGAGTGCAGAGCTAGGAGCACTCTTTGAACATTGCCGGGTGTGACCCAAAAAGAAAAAAAAAGAATGCAATAGAACATTACTCCAGTCAACTTTAATTGCCTGTTAGCTTTTACATCATAACAAATAAGTGATATTTTAGTTGATTACTTTTAAATTACTATGTATGTATAGTATTTGGCAATGTATATATGCTATACATATGCTATGCTTAAATACTAGTTTTTATGTTTTTGTTCATTTAACAATTTACTTACCTCTTTTCCAGACTCATTTACCTTAACACTAAAAATGTGATGTTAAACTAGCATAAATCATTGTGTTGTTATTTTTTAAAATCTGCATGGAATGTACAACACTTATCAAATATATTCAATGTATACTCAAAAATAACCTCTGAAATGTTTATAACTGCCATTAATTAATACTTATATATGTTTATATTAAAACTATTACATGAACTATCTGATCATCCATTTTTCAGTCAGTTGAAAACTGAGATAGTTATGTTTTCTTGCATGTTCTGCAATGATATATACTCAGTAGGAAAACACTAATCTAGGTTACTACCTTTTAATATGAAGCATTTTGTGTTAATAGCTCCATAATATGTGGGCTAAAAAAGGTAATGATTTACAAAATTTCAACCAAACTTTGTCAACTCTAATAAGCTAGTTAAAAAGACAGCTAAATATTACAAATTGGAAAAAAAAGAATATTCTGAACTTTTTGGAGTTTGTAGAAAAAGTTAATGTTATGGGAAATCTAAAAACTGACAAAATATTTCATGGCTATAAATAATGCTAAAAACTGAAGCTGTAAAATACACTAATTCAAAAGAGTAAATTGTCAAACATGACACATCTATTTGGCTTTAAATTTAAAATTAACCATGATTAAAGGTAGGGGAAATTATTTTATATTTTAGTTGCATAATAAAAAGTGTGAAAATAAAATCTTTATGGTATTAAACAATATAAAATCTTGGGCTTATTATCTATCCTAGTCCACATCTCACTCTAAGATGCACCTTGATTGTTTTCTCCTCCAGAGAAGCTCATATTCCCCCCTGAACACATCTTTCTATCTTGCCCCTCACATTTCTCTAAATACATTTCTTTAAATAAAACTATGCCACTTCCCTAAAAAATTTGCCAGTGATCCATTTAGGGAAAAGTTAGTTATTCAATTAAAATCATTAAAAGTAAATAGTTCTAGCATTAAAAGAAAGTTATTTTATGTTTCAGTTCTGAAAAATACAAAAACACTTTCTCATATTGCTGAACTGATGTTGTTGAACATTACTGAGCTGATCAAATTCTAAAATGGAGTGAAGCAAATTCATTAATCGAGTTTTAAAAGTTAATTTAAAAAATCTAAAGTATATGTCCATAATTGAAGAATAAACTATTCATGTTAACATGAACTGCATGAATGTATAAACTCCTTTTTAAAACCCTGTTAATACATGTAATTTACTAAACTTAAGAAGCAAGTTTTTTTCAGCCTTACCCAATAGGCCTTGAAACAATAATTTCAACTTGAGGTTCTGATTTTGAGTCTAAAATAATGTTGTAAACTTCTTCATTTGTAGCTCCCGGCAGGGTTTACCATTCCATTCTAGAACTTCATCCCCTTGAATTTAAAAAAAAAGGGTATTTTTTACCTTATATATTCTGTTTATTTTTCTTATCTTTTCTCTTTTTTAACAAAGAAATGCAAAACATATACAAATAGTTTATCTGTCTAGGCTCTGCTCTCAAAAGCAAACTGATTGCCAAATAATGTCAGCTAAATTATTCTGCTAAACACTTTTCCTTTTCTTTCAATTTTGTTTTCTTTTCCTGTAGAATATTACTGGTTAATGGAAACATTACAATATAGAACTAACTTTGTTTTTATTATAAACCAGAAATAATATAAAAATAATCTCATGCTATGGAATGGAACTAGCACAGCCTATTTGGAAACATTAAAAAATAATAATAGCAGCATGCCCTCTATATAACACAAGTAGGCGGCTTTGTATGTGGAATATTCTTTTCAAAATACGCATAAATACTGGTTTTCTATTGGTAGAAACAGCAACTAACTTGTTAGCATGAATTTTACAATATAAGTCATGCTTCATTGTCTTTACCAGATGCAGAACAGAATAAAAATGCATGGAAGGATTTGAATTCATACCTATAGGGTATGCATGGTAGCTATGGCAGTTACAAAGCAAGCAGATGTAAAGCTATTGCATGACAGTTAACCCACTTCCAGATGTTCAAATCACACATATTCTATACAGAAGACTATTAACATTATGCAAAATTAGAAAATATTTTTGAATAATAAAAATATTGTAGCACTTAGTAGTTTTTGAATATTCAAAACATGGGATAACATTGTCTTTTAGAGCTTTCTGCAATGACCAGTTGGGGAAAATAAACTTTTGTGAAAATATTTACATTAGATTTTTGTCCTAAATGGTCCAGTACCCTTAAATTTCCGATCATAGTGTTAGCTGAAATACTCCAGTCTCAGTAACAGATTGAAATTTTATAACGTTTCACATGCTTCTGCTTATTTTGTCCTTTTCAGTACCTGTAACAGTTCAGTACCTAAGTAAGTATGTGTTAAACAAAGATGGACTGATTTCATTAGACATTTTTAAAGTAATAACAAAGGTGAAATAGATTACATTTTTACTTAGGTGTCTAAAATTGCTTTTGCTTTGCTAAGACTATTTTAAATAAAATTCTTCCAGGGGCGGAGCGATAGCCTAGCGGGTAGGGCGTTTGCCTTGCACGCGTCCGGCCTGTGCCGGCCTGGGTTCAATCCCCGGCATCCCATATGGTCCCCCGAGCACCGCCAGGAGTAATTCCTGAGTGCAGAGCCAGGAGTAACCCCTGAGCATCGCCGGGTGTGACCCAAAAAAGCAAAAAAATAAATTAAAAAAAAAATTCTTCCAATTATTTGCTTTCTGGAAAGTGAAAGTAAACATATCAGGTTCGGAGAGATATTCAACCAGTAGGTTCAAGGCCTTGAGCTCTATTCCTGGTACCAGATGGTTCCCCAAGCCCTGCTGGTATTTGCTGGCGGCCAGTGAAATCCATGAGGACAAGCAATGGGTTAGCCCTGGTGTTGGTGGAGCGCCACAGCCTGGAGTACTGTTGACCCAAGCAGCGTCAAGCTCTGCTGAGAGTGGTATGAGGCCCCTGAGAACGGTAAGGTGTGGCTTATTTTCTTCTTTTCTGAAGTTAGAATAAACTGTATTAAAGGAAAAAGGAATGAAAGACAAGGAAGTTCCCAGATTACGGAAGGGGTCTCCTAAAGAAATATTCCATTTTTTTTAACAGTGAGTATTTGTAAATTTTATGATTATGCTTTAGTTTGGTTATTATCATTGTACGTCTAATAGTTTGACCTAAGAAAATAATGGCAAAGTCTTACAAACAGGAACTGTATAAACTTCACTATGAAAATTAATTGATGCAGCCTAGAAGTATACCTGACTTCTAGACTAGAAGATGGTTGCTTTAACAATATTTCTTTGTGGGCAATCTCTTTAGGTAATGATATATTTTATAATGGTATAAATATTAAAAGGAGATTAAGATAGCTAAATGGCTGGAGAGACCACACTGCGTGCATGGTTCAATCCCTGGCAACCCTTGGTTCCTTGAGCACTACCAGGAGTGATCCTTGAGCATCAGTCAGGAGCACTCTGCTCTACGTCCGATGGAAGAAAAATAATACAGAAACAAATGCCTTTAATTAAATGTTATATGCAATCATAGAAATTTATCTGAAGAACAGTATAAAACCACAGTGTAATTAATTATTGTTCCATTAAGATGACAACGAGCAGTTTACCATTAAAATTTTATATGCTTTTTAAGGATGGAAAGGACTTGAATATGCAGAGCACAAAATCAGGGAAATAAAACAGTAGACAAAGACACTGATCAGGTCTTGGAGTTGGAAAATAGCTTCCTAGAAACATATACGTGTACACTGCCATTATTGGTGGGTACAATGAGTGTTTATGGAAGTGACTGAATTAGAAGACAAAACCACAGACACTGACTTAATCAAACAATGACTGGGAAATAGGAGAGTCTCAATAATGAGAATGTCTGTAACAATTTCGTGGGTCTTCAAATGATGAAATCAATAGCAGTGAAGTACATGGCAATATGTGCCCAATGGGCATTATTAGAGAGAAACTGTTAATATGGTGGTGGGTGGAATATCATAACCTATATGAGAAAAAGTGTGAAAGTTTCCTCCTGAAACAACCATAGTCTTGCAAACCATTACTTTAAATATAAAGAACATTTTTACATGCAATAAATATATAGTTAAGAACATAGTATTGAAGAGAAGTGATGCTAATTAAAAAAACATATAATACCAAGTAATCTTATATTAAGAGACAAAATAAATCTAGTCATTTTATATTCTGCAATCTTATCTGCAAGTTCAGATTTCTATTCTTAAATCTGACTTATATTAGTGCATTTAGCAAGAGAATCTTTACTTTCTAAGGTTTCTTTTTGAGTCAGTAAACCGACTTATTTTACTAACATGAATATTTTTGATTGAGTGATTTGCTTCTTTACTCATAACTAGCCTCTGGTGAGAAACAAGTGCATTATACCCATTCACATCTTCAAAGTGGGATGTACACTACATAGAGCAAATTGTATTTTGGATTTTCACCAGACTTTCACTTGAAAACATTATAAAGTACAAAAATTACTGCAGCTAGTCTACAATAAGGGAAAAAAATCCAAATGATTTTGAGTTACTATAATAGTAATAAATTACAATAAAACATATATGTTGGTCATAGGTTATTTTTCTAAAGGTCTCAATAGTTATAATCTTAAATTATAAAATTGAAAAAAGATTATCAGGAATAATTTTCATGTGCCAAGGGTTTTTTGATTACTCCTCAGTTCACTCTACTTTTCAAATTGTCCAGCAAATAAACAGACAGTCTAGCCAAAAAATTTCTACCAAACTTTGAAATAAATTGGTAAAAATAGTAATGTAATTTTAACCAAAATTATAAAAAGAGATTATAAAGTATGTTTCTACTAATCATGGTACAGTTAAATATACTAGCTTATTTTATTAAATTCTTTAATACATATTAAAGAAACATAGCAACATAATATAAATTTATAAATAGCAAGAAGTAACATATGCAGGAACATATGTTACAAATAAATGAACAAATATTTAAGTTTTCAGTTTTTGTAAGAAATGTGACAATGGTTACATTTTATTAAAAACATGGTTACAGAATAAGTTTTCTGGGACCATTATGAAAATCTTTTAATATTACTGCATTTTAAAAATATAAATTAAAACATTAAATAGTGATTCATTTTAACAAGGCAATTGTTTTACATATTTCTGAGAATATTATAAAGTACAAACATTAGTAATTCTTTAGCATTTCAGTTATTTATTTTTACATAAATACAAAGATTCCCTAATATAACCCTCTCCATAGTGCTATTAACATATAATTACCTAATATTGCAAAAACATTAAGAATAGATATTAGAAAAATAATCTTTATTCATGCATTAATACTAGACATTTATGATATAATAAGAAACTTACCCCAATTCGAAAACCACCAAACTCATGCACAGAGTATGCAACTATGTAAATGTTTAAAAGGAAACATTACCTGCTCTCAAATGTCCAACTACATCCGCAAGGCTACCCTTCTTTACTTTGGTGATGAAGGCCCCAAGGCGTCCTAAGTCAGTCATCTTTCCTCCAACAACCTGAATAATTATAAATTTATAAGCTCCCAAAAGACTCATACTGAAATTTAAGTTAACTAGTTTGAGGAACTGACCATACAGTCTACGTTGTACTTAGAATTAAATGTAGGGACATCGGAAGAGTGAAATATCTCTTTATAGAAGCTCACAGTATGGTTCTGAAACAAAACAAGGTAATTATACTTGATATCATCATACATGTGTTCCAGAGAAGTTTATGGTAACTTAGATTGATATAACAAGAAAGTACCATGATGAATGCATACTCTTAGAAGACAGACTTCAGGTCCTTGCCATGTTCAGGAGGCAGGTATTTGCATTGCATACATTAGTATTACTTTTTTAAAATTAAGTTTTTAATTAAATCACTTGAAATATCTGTGTTAAAACCAACGTCTGAAAGTTTAAGCTATATTATTAAATATTCAATATGTACTTGACTTTCCACTGACTTGATCACTTGATCACTTGATATCCTGTTATTCATCGATTTGCTTGAGCTGGCACCAGTAATGTTTCCATTTGACCCTATCACGTGCCAGTGTAGCCCAATGGCATCTGTTTTCTTCGGGATATTGAGAGCTTCAAACTGTTTATTTAGGGTCCTGATAAGTAAGTCTGACCATCTTGCCGGTGGGCGCCGCGCACGATCTTTTGGCGTTCCGTGGGATCCAATCGGTAAAGGCTCTAGTCCAATGATTGTCTCCAGATCGCATTACATGACCAGCCCATCTGATTTTTGATGTTCTGGCCGGATGAGACAGCGTCCTTGATTTTAGAATAGCAATGGAGGTTGGAACTCCGAATTTCCCCTCTCACTTGAGTGAGGCATGATATTCCAAGCATGGATCTTTCGATTCCTCTTTGGGAGACCCGAGTGGTACTCTCATCCTGCTTTTAAGGCCCAGGTCTCTGAGGCATATGTCAATGTCGGAGAATGGTGGAGTCAAAGAGGTGTGGCAGTAGCTGGAGGTTCTTTGTTCTTTGGCTATTGTTTCGATGTTTTTGAAGGCAATCCATGTCGCTCTTTTCCTCCGGCGCAACTCAGGTTTCAGGTCGTTCATCAGTTGACTTCTTGACCTAAGTACACATAGCTGTTGCATTCAGAAATATTTGTCCATTGAGAGTGAATGGGGCCTCTGGAACTAGTTCATTTCACATGAACATAGTTTTGTTGAGATTCAGCTGTAGACCTATCCTTCCATTGACTTACTAAAATTAAATAATGTGAATGCTTGTATATTTAGTTTTATCATAATGCCACAATGTACATTAAAAAAGGAAGGGATATTCTCTAAGGGGGGGAGTTGACCCACAATTCTTAAGGATATCTGTATTGCTGGATGTTAAGAAAATTAATCTGTGATAAGAAAAATAAATATTAATTCTCAATAAGATCATTGGGTCACAGAGATGGTTGTCTTGCATGCAGCAGACCTCGGTTTGTCTCCCTGCACTTGACAGCTCCCCTGAGTACCACCAAGAGTGATCCCTGAATACAGAGTCAAAAATAAGCACTGAGCACCACCATGTGTGGTGTCAAACTGAAAAAAATAATAAATGAGATTCATTATATGGTTCACTTGTACCAATTATATCACTTGTCTTCCTGTTGTTCATTTATTTGCTCCAGCGGGCACCAGTAACATTTCCATACATCCTGTGGCAAGCAAGTGTAGCTCAAGGGCATCTGCTTTGTCCAGGGACAGGAAAAGCCTCAAACCGTTCCTTCAGGTCATGGGAATGAGGTCCATAATTGTTACTGGTTTTTGGCATATCAAATAAAACACGGGTAGCTTGCCAGGCTCTGCCGTATTAATGGTTACTATTAAATATATTAACTAAAAATAAATTTAGTTGAATTAATAGTTAATTGTTCAGAAAAGCCAAATTATAACACAATTGCAAAACATTCTCTTGGCAGATAATTTTAGTCATATATCTGACTGGTTAAGTCTCAACAGCAAATAACAATGTGATTTAACACATAAACACATAAGTAGCAAAGAAAATAATATATATTTTGATCTCATGATTAAACAATATATTTGTTTTGCTTTTTTATTCTCTTTTAGAAGTGAATTTGTATTTTTTAAACATATGTTTTACTCTTTAGCTATTATCACATACTATGTTGCACTCAAGAAACCATCTATTAATGTTGTTTTATGCTGCTTTCAAGATATGATTATAGGGGCTGGAGTGATAGCACAGTAGGTAGGGTGTTTGCCTTGCACATAGCCTACGCGGGTTTGATCCCCGGCATCCCATATGGTCCCCTAAGCACCGCCAGGAGTAATTCCTGAGCGAAGAGCCTGGAGTAACCCCTGAGCATTGCTGGGTGTGACCCCAAAAAGCAAAAAAAAATATATAAAATTAAAAAGCCTTCATCTAACTTTAATATCATCTATTAATGTAGTACTTAATAGCAAAAAATTCTTAAGTTTTCCTGTATTTTATTAATTATCTGGAATGGCATACTAAAATTTATTTTAAAGGGGCTGGAGCAATAGTGGAGGGTTTAGGGTGTTTGCCTTGCACGCTGCAGACCTGGGTTCGAACCCCAGCATCCCATTTTGTTTCCTGAGTACCACCAGGATTAATTCCTGAGCATCGCCAGGTGTGGCCCAAAAAAGAAAAAAAATATTTAAAATATTAATACAAATTTCTAGAAAAAGGAAATGGGAAGAAAGAAATATATTAAATACTGGTACTAGAAACCTTTAAATACTAAAATATTTAGGAAATATACTTACTTTCAGACCCAGTAATGCACCTGATTCTTTGGGCATGGTTGTTCTTTTATTAAGAATAACACGTCCAATTAATCTGTCTCCCTCTTTAGATGGTTGCCACGTTACAGGATGCTAAATAAAACATAAATACAATTAGGAGATAAAAGTGGTAGTTTAAAAATATGCTTATATCCTTTAGACAAATAATGCTTTATAAGGATTCAATTTCCTAAGTTAAAAGATATTCTAGAGAAATTTCTATTTCTAGTGGGCTCTATCCTTATCTTAAAACTACTTTAACTTACACCAATATTTATTTGCAGTAAGCACTTGTTTTGCTAAATATTCTGAAATGAGTTAGAAAGTAATCTTTAAAAGTTGCCCTGAAATAAAATTAATTTAAATATTACTATCTGCATAAATAAAGGAAAACTGGATTTGAGGGATTTTTTTGAGAGAAAGGGGGTTGGGCCACAACTGTCAATACTCAGAGCTTACTCTTGGTAGTGTGCAAGGGATAACTTCAGGAGGTACTCAGTGAATCCATCTGTATCACTAGGGCTGTGAATGGGGATCAGCATGTACTGTGACTTTGCAATGCTGACAATATTACAAAGAAACTCTCATTTCTACATAGTCATTATTTAATACTTTTAGCTTAAGTTAAGATATATTATAATTATTCGGCAATAATTGACTTTTTTACTACAAAATATTATTTTCTTAAAAGATATATTGTTGAATGACAGGCTTAGCTAGTTTGGGAGCTTTGATATTTTACCCACTCACAGCTTAATCTACTGACATGTTCTTAAGTCAAGGTTCATTCTAATGAGATCTCTTTTCTATGTAAACACTGATGGAGGATATGGCAGTTACAGAAGTCACCTTGACTCTGAATAACTTCTGACTTATTATACATCTACTAAGACTTCTATGTTTTCTAGATTGGGCACAGCTCCTCTTTATACCCACTGCACCCAGCATGGGACAGTTAGAATTTACTAGGAGATTACCACCCTGGCTAAGTTGAGACTATCTTTTAGATTATAGGAAGGATCATATTAGTTTGCCCCTCACACAGGCGAGTGTGACTCAGTATACGGAGAACAAGATACTCAGAACAACCAGATAATAAATAAGCATGACCTTGTGGGTACCATCTAGATTACATGAAGCCCATGAAATTAAGACGTATTACTTTATACCATTTCTCTCTCTCTCTCTCTCTCTCTCTCTCTCTCTCTCTCAAGTGTTTTACATAAGAGATAATCTTGGAAGAAGGGATTAGTCCTTGGTGTAACCCTTTGTTTATACCTATAATAGGGTGTGGCATCACCCTTCTACACTCTACTTAGGGTTCTTTGATGACAGGACCCTCCCTGTTCACAGATAGGATTACTTTGATGTATATAAGGGGGCTGACTTGAGGGCCCAGCCCATTTTTTGTCCTGCTCCTTCTTTGGGTAGGACTCCTCTTGGGTGAGAGCCTCTCTCTCTTTGGTGGGCGACTTGGGCTCTCTTGTATGGTCTAAGTTCTGACTAGAGCTAGAGTTCCTTCACTGTATTGGATTGCAGTGGTAGAGCTTTCACACTATTAAAAGCCTTTTTGGAACTGCTCTGGACTCATGAGTTTTCATCCCCTGGTGTCCTCGGAGGTAGAAGAGAACTTCTATTCTGATACTGTTGGGGACCCAGGCAGCTCCCCGACAATATATAATTTTTTGCTCTGATAAAATATGTAATGGGGTGATGCAAGGGCATGAACAGCACACATATTCTGAATTCCAAAGATGTCCCAGAAAGCTTACCGAGCTAATAGGGGAAGTTTCTCGACTATGCCACGTGGCAGGATCCAACCAGTAATAATCCAAGTCACCTGCACAATAATAAAGGGGGAAAATAGTGCAATGACTTTAAAATGGAGAAAGCAACATTTTAACTATGAGTTCTTCAATCTACAAAGTAAAGTTTTCTGCATATCATAAATTGCATGCAAATATGTGAGAAACGTAGGCCTTATTGCAAAAGAGTGTGACCTGAACTCTTGGAATAAAAGTGCGTTACAAATGCATGACATTTCATGGATAGCTACTTTTTACTCCCCAAAGATCAGTTGAGAGACACACATACAAACTAGAGGAAAGATCTAGATAAAGGAATCCCACATATGTCTCTGAAAGGATTTTCATATCAAGACTCTGCCTGCCTGCTATCTAACAAAGTTGACTAAAATTCTATCTGATGACCTGAGATAAGTATTACAAGGTCATACTTCCCTTTCTGGTGTTTTAAACACCACATTTTTCAAAAACAATTATCTTCTTTCTTTCTATTTTCCTCATGAGGTAAACAAGACAAGATATTTTTAATAACAATTAAATATCTCCCTTAACAGCAATTACTTCCAATATTTTACTGAGGCATTAATTTATTTGTAACATTACATTAGTTTGTTTTAAGGATACAGTGTTAAGTAATTTAAATACCAGCAATCACTTTAGTAAAAGACAATGTAAAAATAACAGAGTACTCAGTTTTACTAATGTCATAAAAAAAGACTTCTCATCCTGACTTTCCGTGCTGGGTACATGGGATAGGTTAGTAGGTAGGGCATTTGCCCTGCAAACAATCAACCGGGTCAATTCCTGGCACCCCATATGGTGCCACTAGGAGTGACCCTGAAGTGTAGAGCCAGGAGTAAGCTTTGAACTACAAGTGCTGCTATAAAACAAAACTATTTTGTTAAAAAAATCCTAACTTTGTCAACACAGGATTATGATCTTTAATTCTGATCTTGTATTTAATAGGAAAGAAAACACGAGTGCTGCAGGACTCCTCTAAGAACCTCTGCATCTGCCCTGGATTGCCTCCTGCAGGTCATTTTGTAGATAGGGCAGCAGTCTAAAGGTGGCAGTTTATCTGACCATGTATTCTGTACTGGCTGGTATAAATATTCTCTCATGCTACCACAATCATCGTGGGACCTGCTAGATCTTACCAGCATATTTGCCTGGCCAAGTTAGATCTCTAAGTAATTAGATCAGAGAGAAATGCTGTTTGCCTCCAAGCAAGAAAGCATCGCTCCCTGATAACTCAAAGGCAACTAAAATACAAAACTACTGTGAAGTAGACGAGACTCTTTGGAAGGCTTGGAGAAATATTTAACTGGCATTAGTATTAGTCTTTGGTACAGAGACATGCCATCTCAGAAGCCCCCTTCTCTACCCTATAAAGGCACTTCCAGGCAGATCTTGGCTCAAAACATTAGCATAAAATAGAGCCTAGGGGAGGTGCTGGGAGAAATTACCTAAGGGCATTTGACCCTTCCTGCTTCTCATAATAGTGGGAGGTCTGAGTTGCAGGGGTATAAAACCAGCCTGCTTCCTCTCTCTCGCTTTCTCTTTTTTGGGGCTCTCTTTGTGGGCTCACACCCTTCTTGGGAGTCTTGTCTTTGTCTCCTCCCTACAGGGCCTTTACATGTGGTGGCCACCATCTTGGCCTACACATGGCTGGGGTTTTAGCCTGGAATCCTAAGCACCGGGCTTTTCCTATTGCTGATTTGTATGCCTGAATCTGTGATAAGTAAAGCATTTTAAATCTGCATCGGATCCGTTCCCGCTGGCTTTGGAGGTAGAAGGGAACTTCGCTTCCCGGCATTGTCGGGGGACCCCAGCGGCGGTCCCCGGCACATGAGGGAAATAAATTAATAATTAATGGAGAAAAGCAATACTCTCAGGATTTGCAGAGAATGGTAAGAGTACGAGATTCACATGAGAACAAACAACTGCTTATATTTATGTAATAAGATGTAGTCTTTCCAAGAAACTTTACAGAAAATAGTTAAGAGCAAAACAGGGTGACCTACAATGTAATAGGCAGCTAAGCTTTGGGAGGAATATGTTGGGCTGATCACAATAAAAATCTTAAATAATTCCCATAGATAACAGACATGACCAGTGAAATTTCTATAACATATGTATGATACATTTACAACATTAAAAATAAGCGGGGGATAGGTAGATATTATAGCAGGTAAGGTGCCTGTCTTGCATGTGGCCAACACAGCCATATAGATTTCTAAGCCATTCCAGGAGTGATCCCCGAGTGCAGAGCCCAGAGTAAGCCCTGAGCACTGTGAGGTGTGGCCTCAAAACTAAAAAACTAAGAAATAAAATTCCCAAAAACAAACATATATGCAAACAAAAAATAAACATAAAAAATACAATCTACTTCTTAATCACTATTTCCCTTTTGTTTCTTAGGGCTCACAAATGCTAAGAGAATTTTATACTAGATAATTTACTAAAATGGTCTTCAACTATGACATATATAATGATATATGATATGCAGTAATGAAAATTAGAAATTGTCTTAGCAAAACCTGTATTTTATCAAAACTTGCTTTATATAGAATCCATAATGTCTCAAAATAAAGTAACAAAATGTGTACATAACTTTATGCCAATAATTATATATTTCTAATATTTTACTGGGCCACCTTAATGTAAAGCAGGATAATTTAAAGGGAAAAGTTTTTTCTCTTTTAATTTGACACTTGTAAAAATTTACATCCGTATTTTTAAGTCACTCTATCTTTAGCGTAACAACTTTACTCCTTTATAAAGAATAAATGTAATAATAAAATAAGACTTAAATGACCACTAAATTATGGTGATCATTCCAGATAACATTTCATATGAGCCTTGCAAGAAGCCAGAGGAACCCCAACACCATGAGGGCCGCCATTTTCAACATCTGGACTCCACAGCTTGTCAGAGCTCCACCTAAGAGGTAAGCTGATGTCTCCCTGTTGTGTGTGGCCACAGCTGCACAGTTTATCATTAAATGCACAAACTGAGAGACTACTACTGATAGTGTACCACCTGCAAGGCAGAGCCTGGCAAGCTACACATGTCGTATTTGATAATCCAAAAACCAGTATCAATTATAGACCTCATTTCCATGACCTGAAGGAATGGTTTGAGTCTCTTCGTGTTCCTGGTGTGAGCAGATGCCTTTGGGCTACACTAGCATAGGACAGGACATATGGAGATGTTACTGGTGCCCACTCGAGCAAATCGATGAACAATGGGAAGACAAATGATGATGATACAAATGATTTCTAATAATGTGTTTTATTTATTTTTCTCAATGCTTCAAAACTACATTCTGAATACTGTAACTAATAGAATCACAGCTATTTCTGGAAACTGGCGGAGAAAAATTAGTCATCAAGCCAGTTCCATTGAGAAGTCATTGACGTTTAAAAATATGAGAAAAAATCAAGAAAACATCAGTTCACTGTATCCATCATAATCTTAAATAGATCATAATAGCTGGGTTACTGGATTTATTATGTGGTTTATGTGCCCATTCCTCACGTGGCGGCTTAACACTGATGTACCCACCCTCTTTCAAGGAAATGGAGCTATAAGTATCTAATGAATGTGGCTATGCAAAAACTGGTTCTGTAGAGAGAATAAGAGCCAAAATCTTACATTTCTGGTATATTTCAGTGATAACACTGACCATGCTTTATTATGAAGATACTGCACTGAGCAAATAGTATTCTAGAAGCTCTGTAAAATAGTGATCTTGAGAGACCTTAAGTGAGAATCTACTTGACCTGGTTTTAGATCAGTTATACGCATAGCTTATCAAGTGATGATTCCAATGAGGAAGAAGTCAGCACTAATTCTCAAGTCATGCCATCAGTGATACTGATGTCACAATTCTGCAACTACGTTTTTTCCTTACTTTGGTCATACATAAACTTTAATATTTACAATGACTGCTAACTGTAAAAAAGTTAGCAGACTAACTGTAATCTGCAAGATTGCTAACTGTAAAAAAAATCCATTCAAGGGCAGTGGGGATAGCTCAGGGGTCGTGAGCAATCAATTTACATCCTGAAGGACTGGAGCTCCGTCCCCAGCACCACATGGCCCACCACCAGCACTGGACGTGCCCCAGACACTCCACATTAAGCAGTGCTGCCTCAGTAGACCCGGGCATTGAACTGTTCACCCTTCACTGGCTCCCTCATAGCAGTGCTGTGAAGACCCTGTCAATCACATTCATTATTTCAGGAAAGGTTATATTTTGTATACAATTACACTGCAGATACTTCACATCCTGTGGTTTCCTAGTTTTATCACTAAATTGTCACCCATTAAAATCTTTTGTTTTTACTCAATATAAAACATAGATTCTAAACTTAAATTTGCTTATATTTGAGTACACTAAAATTAAATTCAAAGATATTACTCACATTCAAATTACTCTAATTTGTTTTTATTACTTATATTTACCTATTATTAATGGAATAAGTAGCATTCAACAAAACTACCTCCTAACATATTCAATCTTGAGGCCAGAGAGACAGAGTGGTACAGCTTGCTTTCACTTGGCTGGAACATTATCAACCCCTACCACTGCATATGGTCCCCTGAGCACCAGCAGGATCCTTGTGCACAGAGTGAGGAGCTTCCTCAGTCAAGTCAGTTGCAGAAAACAAACAAACAAACAAACAAAATAACAGCAAACCCCTCCAAATATAAAACATTCACCCAAATGTTTCACTAACATAACTAACATAAAATACATATTGATAAATTTTCTAACAGAATATCATGAATTTTTTTCATACTTATTTTTATGTGTTCAAATTTATTTTTAACACATATATCCATTTTGTCTACTACCATAATCAAGCTTTAGAACATTTCCGTGACCCAAAACAAATTCATTATTCCTTTAGAAAAAGTCAGTCACTTATCTATCCTCCCCCTCAAGTACTCTTTTGTTTCTGTCACTGTAGGTCAGTTTCGTCTCCTTTTTAAATTAATTTCATATTAATCTAATCATACAACTGTATGATTGTATGATATTTTTAATATATTTTATTATACCACCATGAGATAAACAATTATAAATATGTTCATGTTTGGGTTTCGGTCATACAGTGTTCTAGCACCCATCCCTCCACCAGTGCCCATTTCTCACCACCAATGTCCCAGATTCCCTCCCCCCATCCCCTAGCCTGCCTCCATGGCAGGCTCTTTATCTCTTTTCTCTCTTACTCTTTCTCTCTCTCTCTCTTTCTTTCTGTCTTCCTCCTCCTACACATTGTGGATTGTAATATATATACCTAGAGGTTATCATGTGCATCTTTTGCCTGTATTTAATACTTATTTCTATGTGGTAATAGCACTTACGACAATTACTGGCACACTCTTCCATTCTCTGTCTTACCTAACCTCTGCTCCCACATGTTTGTGGTAATTTCCACCTTTGACAAGACCTCCTGATCCACCTTTCACCTGACCTTGGATATGGGTATCATAATATGTATGTGTGTGTATATATATACACACACGTGTGTGTGTATATATATATACACACACATATATATTTATGCCATGCAAATAAATGCAGTCATTCTATATCTTTCTCTCTCCTTCTGGCTAATTTCACTCAACAGATCATGAATTTAATGACCACTAAGTAGCATCACTGTATCACT
This sequence comes from Cryptotis parvus, assembly GCA_021461705.1. NCBI lineage: Eukaryota > Metazoa > Chordata > Mammalia > Eulipotyphla > Soricidae > Cryptotis > Cryptotis parvus. The sequence continues at coordinate 154,407 of JAJIBD010002095.1, read as the reverse complement.
GTCTTCCCGTTCATCATCGATTTGCTCGAGCGGTACCAGTAACATCTCCTTATGTCCTGTCTCATGCAAGTAGAGCCCAAGGGCACCTGCTTGCTCCAGGAACATAAAGAGCCTCAAACCATTCCATCAGGTCATGGGAATGAGGTCTATAATTGTTACTGGTATTTGGCATATCAAATACGACACGGGTAGCATATCTACAAAAATTAAATTCATAGGGCGAGGAGTATATCAAGGGATTAGTGAACATGCTTTGCATGTTGGAGACCCATTTTGGCCCCCAACACTAAAAGTTTTTGCTTATAAAACTGACTTTAATAAAGCAGTTTTGTTTTAATATTCTACATAGTATGAAAGAATGCATTTGCTATTATTAATTTGATTCTGGAAAATACAAGAGACTTGAACTTTCAACTTAATAAATAGCAAAAATTCTATGAACTGTTATTTTGGAAATTATTTTTTATGGAGATTTTAATACACTTTATTCCATTACTTTTGTTTTTAAGAAATAGGATGAATTTAAGATACAACATTCTTCACACAGATAAAAACTAAATAACAAATAGGACATCTGTAAGAAGCCAAACTTTCCTGGGTAGGAACTGGAGGTGGGGAGACAGCTCCAAACAGAGCTCAGAGTCTGGGGAATACTCAGCTCAGCAGTATAGACTGCTAAGTTTGGGCTTCTGGTGCTGAGGTGCTATGTTGCTTGGGACCAGCAATGTTAAAGATCCATCAGGGTGACTTCAGCAGTGCTGCATAATCCAACAAGTATTGTACAGGAAGTCAAGAAATGCGATCGATCTAACTGGCTGAACTGACCAAGAAGGATATGCCCTCTATCCCTTCAAGCTATTTCCTCAACCTTGGAAAGCCATTTAGAACGTTATATCTTACTGATGTCTAGTATCAAAGTACATGGATTTCAACCGACAAAGTCATTTTTAGAACAACTAAATAATATAGGAGCATGAGTTCATGTTCATGATCATATTGAAATTATAAGGGAAAAATTGGAGCTGGAGATAGCACAGAGGTTAAGGCACTCTCCTGCAAGCAATAGACCCAAGGCAATTCCTATCCCTGTGGAAGGTTCCCTGAGTACTGCCAGGAATAATCACTGAGCACAGAATTGGGGTATTGTCTGTGAACCATCACATGTGGCCAAAAAACAAATACATAACTGGAGGAGGAATATTTTTAATTTCACAAATTTAAAGTTAGGTTTTTTAACTATTTACATGATGGTTACAATTGATCAAGAGGGAAGTATAGCTAATGTGCTAGGCCAACTATATCATAACCTTTAAGTATTAGGAATGCTGGACTTTTCCTTCTCCAAAAGAAATACCAGTAATATATAGAATATAACATATGGCGATATAGAAAATAGTTTAAATCAATTCCAAAACTGACACCTCTACTCAATTTGCAATAATATGTATAACTTTAACATGAATTATGCCAAAAATACTGTTCTTATATAAATTACTGCCATTCAACATTTTAAATACATAGTCTAATACTGAGAAGTCTAATACCTAGAGACTTCCCAAACATCTTAATAGCTTTTCCCATTTTCTTTTATTTATCTTCTTATAAAACAAACCTTTTGGGACTAAATAAAATTAAAAATACTGTAATCTACTGTATTATAGTAGACAAAATACTTGATGAAAGTACACTTACTACCTTTATTGTGTGGCTGTACACTGTATATATATATATGTATATTTATATATATATATATATACACAAAACCCAACTCATTCTATGGGGCCTGGAGTGATATCACAGTGGGTAGGGCATTTGTCTTGCATGCAGATTACCCGGGTTTAATCCGCTGCATCCCATATGGTCTCCCCAGAGCACTTCCAGGAGTAATACCTGAGCATCGCCAGGTGTAACCCAAACAAACAAAAAAAAATAAATAAAAACTCATTCTATGAACAAGATTTTAAGACAAAGTTAGTTATTTTAAACAATAAATAGCATGATCAGCCAGCACACATAAGGTTATAAATACTGCTTTAGTTATAATTTTAAAAAGTTTAAACTCATTTTATTATTTTACAAGAGATGGGACTTAAAATCCAGGACATACAAATTGAATTCATATAATGCAACATTACTTTAATAGTGTCCCCATATTTTAGAAATCTTCTCCAAGTATTTTTACACCAACAAAAGGCAAGGATCTTTGCTGTCAACTCTAAATTAAATATAATACTGGAACTAAATTCAGAATAAATAAGTGATAATTTTCTATAAGATAAAACTCAATTTAACATAACTTTAGCAGTCAGAATAAGAACACACATTATTTGTTGTGTGTTCTACTCACTGTTGTCTACTTACTAGTAAATAAAAATTGAAGATAGATTTTTTAATTTAATATAAATGGTGTACTAAATATATAAATAAACATTTCATGTTTAAGTAAAGACAGATAAACTGTAAATCATAATCAAATTACTATCAAGTTCCTTCTAAGTGAAAAATGTTCCTTAAATATTTTAGTTTTAATTCAGATCCACACCAATGTCACTCTACTATTTGATGACAAATGTTGCAGAATGACATGAAAGATATTTCTATCTTTAAGCACAAAGCAAAATGAGAGTAATCTTAAAACCAATGTTCTTCACCAAGAACTTCTGAAGTAATTCTAAAAAAGCATATATTTCAATTTATGATTTTGGTTGAGGATACAAATTGTCTTCCTCCCCTTAACAAAGTTTTATACCTTGGAAGAATTATATTATCCTCAGTCATTAGGTATTCACTGAAATGAATATTCTAAGTCTAGTATAAAATCTTAATTTTAAAATTCTCCTTGTTTATAATGTGTTGGATTATGCCACAGAAATATGGTATCATTCTGTCTTTAGTATATAAGTTAGACAGTTCAAGTAAATACACTATTATTTAGTAATCTAATGAGGATTGTACTCAGGAATCATTTAACTCAACAGAACCTCCAGAGTTAATCTAACTCTTGTGAGATATTAAATACTTGCTGTATGGGTTGAGATAACATCGCTGTGTGTCCTAACTTTAGAGCATGAGAGAATGATTTCATTAACATAACTATTTCATCAACACTTATGATTATATTTATTGCCTGCGGAATTTAATCGTGAATGTTTTGAATAACAACAGTACCAGCAAACAATTCTATAATATGTGGAACTTGAAATCAACATTATTGGCTTTACTCTGAGCATAATCATTCAAACAACCCCTCAGATTTAGAGACACCTAACTCCTACATCATCCACTGTTCTTTCATGGTTAGATATGTCAATAAATGGGGATTTTCACAAATATTAAAAAAGCATCACAGAAACACAAGAAGATGTTAGATATAAAACACAGACCAACAGTAACTCCATTTATAACACAAAAAGTATTTCTGCCAATTCTAATAGTTGCAAAAATTAAGGAAGAAAGGGTATTTTTAGTCTTCAAACTATAACTTTAACCTGAGAGAAAGTCACTATATTATAATTTCTGTTTTAACAATATTGCATCTTATCTGATATTTATAATTGTATTGCTTTATCTAAATATGGTAATTATGCATTGTATCAAAAAGGAGTGAACTCAATATTGCAGAAATGAGACTTTAATCATAACTTGACCGTATTAAGTATAATACTTTGGTAACTTCTCTCCATATCAATAAAATGTCTTGCTTTTTAAAATAAATATAATTATTTCTATTGTTTACAAATCAGAGAATGCCTGAGTGATTTGGGCAATGATTTCTTTATTGTAATGCCATCTATAAAAAAAATATATCTAAGATTATTCCATAAAGCAAAAATATTTGAACTGAGAAGTAATCTGGTGAAGTTGCACGATGTCCTTCATCATGCATCATGCATCTAAACATTTGTTATTTATTAATATACATTATTATTGGGAGGATGAAATACACAGGTGTACAAGTATAACATTTGTGACTTTACCACTCAGTATTACAAAAAAGAAGTAGTATATTTTCTTTCCTTGGGATTCCTTTTTTCTAGTTACTCTCATATATTTGAAAATGTTTCTTGAAACCAGCTGGTATTATGCCTTGAGAATAATATGACAGGGAACACAGAAACAGTACAGGTGTGAAGACACGTGCCTGGCATATGGCAGACTCCTGCCTTGATCTCCAGCACACAAGAATGGCCAAGTACAGCCCTGCCAGTTCCCAAGCACTGGTGGCCCCAGAGAATCCCCTGTACACTACCTTCTTGGATCCTAGCACTGAGCAATCAGTACAGTGGGAGCAGCTGCTACCGGGAGTGATAGACAACGGTCCCTGAACACATGTTGGGTGTGCCCCCCAAATAATTTTATAAAGATCAGTTGAGTTGCAGAGCAAATTTCTATATCTATATTTTAACAGATTAAAAGCTTTACCAAGTTCCTGGATTCCCCACTTACTTTTTACTTTTAAGCTTCTGTTACTAACAAAATAATCACAAAATAAAGTCAAGACTGGGAGAAACAAGATTGAGAAAACAATTATATTTAAAAAAATACAATAGAGAAACCTTGGAAAAGATCATTGTGTGGTCACTATTTTAAGTAGTCTTAACAACAGATAACCAAAAGGTACGACAGATAGTAAGCTTTTAGTTATCAATTCATTCTGAGTTTGGAAAGCTGCATAAATTTAGATTTTAGGACTATGTGTAGTGTCAGGGTTCAGAAATGCCCTCCGAACACCATGGTGTTTGAGGACAGTCTTAGCCTTTTCTTTCTCACTGAACTATACCTACAACATTAAGAAATACTCAACATATTAGACTTCTCAAAAGTTTGAACAACACAGACACGCATACACACACACACGACATATATACATTTGTTCTTCAGAATAGTAAAATAAGGGTGTTTATGATCCTCAGAAATATAGTGCACGCTGTATTCATTACTATATATAACATAAAAAATCTAAAGAAAAGTTCCTAAGTTCATCAATGATGGGGCGGTATCTCATATGATAAAGGAGTGAATAAAAGAGTCCTAATGACGAAACTTCTTCCCCAGAATCTAAGAATAATAAAGCACCCTGGAGAAGCAAACCACAAAATTCACATCTTGGGGAAACTCTTTTTCCCTCCAATACAATGACTCCTTATATACGAGAGTTTGGGAAGTGCTGTACACAGGAGGGAAATATTTCACTGCAACTTTCCAACTGACCAGGCTTCCACATTGACACTGAGTATTCCATTCACGTGGGAGAACAGGTTGTCACGTGCAAAGCCTCGGAATAACCAGCCAGGAAACCCTGTGGAAAAAAATTGGGGTTTATTTGTTTTCATTGTTAGGGGACTGGATGTTTACCACAGGTTTAAGAACGTACAGTGTTGGGCACGTTCACAGCAGACACATTACAAGAAAGCACTCTTGATGCATATTTCGATAGAGGAAAGCTGCTCCTCTCTATCCAGACCTCACACTACATAACGCTTGCAAAACAATATAAACTTGTAATAATAATTCAGAAAGTTAAATCTATTTCTGCCTGCCTGAGTAGCCCAGGGAAGCGGAAAGTGAAAATCAGGAGAGCACACTTTATGTTAATCATGATTTAAACAATAAGAATCATACTCAAATGATGATAATGGCCAACTTAAGGTGAATGGAACAAAATAAAGTACTTATGAGAGATAGACACTATTTATCATTTAAATGTCTTATTGAGATGTAAGAAAGTAGAAAATAAATTTAGTAAACATTGTTTGAAAAATAAATTTCTCTAAAAGCAAGGCATTTTTAATTGCTTTTCCCTTTATTTTTTGTTTTGTCTTCTTAAAAAACTTAGTAATACCAATGAGCAGCATGTTTCTTTTTAATTTGCAAATTCCTTAACTGGCAGAAGGAAAACACTAGACAAAATATTTGGAGAACATTTTATTCTTCCACCTTATTATGGAGAAAATTGCTAAGGATCCATATTCATAACCCTTCATAATTTCAGCTACAAGAAAGTAGGTTGCGAAACACTGCAAGGTCGCTTAGTCTAAATCTCTGCCGCAGTGCAAAAGTGGCAGAGCTGTATAAAGACATATCCTTTCAAGCTGCACTCCTGCTATATAGGATGGAAGAATATTCAAGAGAGAAAACAAAAGAATGGAGGGACAGAAACAATATTCACAAATGCACAGATACCCTACTCATTTCTTATTATACAGCAAATGAATATATGGCTGGTCAAATGCTATCTTAATAATTCAAAAATTCTTATATATCATTTAAAATACTTGATTTTGATTATTAGTCTAAGGCAGAATTTCCAATAAACTCAAAATGTGTATAATTCACTTTTGCTATTAGTCAAATAGAATTGTAATGTTGGTGTTGTTGACTCAATCATATAAATTCATGTTTTAGGAATTTCCTCTGACACATACACATATATATATATATATAACTTGAGACAAAAATTAGAAGCTTCATATCCACATTTAAAAACCGACTTCATTTTATGTGCAAAAGAGCTAATACAAGGACCTTACACGGCCATGTAAGGCTCAGGCTTACATGGGTCTGACTTTGATTCAATTCCCCAGAACTGTGGTTTCCCAAGCATTTCTGGGTACTGCTCTGGAGGCGCCTGAGCACCACGGGGATGACCCTCATGGCACCTAGTACCACAGAGCCAGAGCAGCACTGCATCCTTGGACTTGGCATTGCTTGGTTGCTTCAGAATCCTAGGAATTATCAGAATGCCTCAGCGGTCAGCTTGGGAGGTCCTCGCCATGCCCCTCACCACCAAATCTTCATCTTAGATGAATTTTTTCACTATACAAATGCTACTTAAAAAAAACTGTAAGTCTCACTTGCCTGTATTTAATATTGGTTCAATATTCACAATATTCTCACAAGATCTCTCTTGAGAACACAATGGTCTCCTACCCAAAAATACAGGAGGGACCATCTCATACCCAGTCTACTACATGTTTACAAGGATGATTTCACAATTATCTATCTGAACTTACTTATCCTCAAAGTATCCTTCAGAGATTTATTCAGGAATACCATGACCCTTGATATTTATTTTTTAATGTTAAGGTGATAATATCAAGAGGTTTTTGAGGGATAAGCAGTGCACCCATGTAAGATGTTTTCAAATCTAACTCTTAACTTACCCAGGCAAATACAAACTGAATGGCACTACGCTTATACAGCCTCATTCTCCTACTACACCCAGTTTCTTACACGTAGACACCTTCAACACTGAAGGATATAGCAGCGTCATGATGGTGCTTGGGTTTCAACGATCATGTTGCTGCTGCTGGCACAGAACCTTTGCTCCGATACCATCATCAGAAAAATACTAGTGTATTTATTAAATTTGGGGCTTATCTTTGAAATTTCAATGGTAAAAATTATGTGTTTAGAACATTTTCCCAAAGCATGTGTTATGCTATAATGTTTATGATTATATATGAAACCTAATTTTCTATCCTTATTTTCCCTCACTTAACTTTCTACACATCTGAAATATATCACATGGTTACATTTTTATATGCTGCATCAACATGAAGTCGTTTTAGTGTTCAGGGTTTTTTAAAATGAGGAATTATTATAAAAATAAATGACTATGCATAAATGAGTTTATTTTTATTAAAAATTAGATGTGCCACACTTTAACTCTAAAAATGTTAGGATGGAAAAGAACTCCATTAAAGTCAAATTTTTGAACTGGCGTAGTGAACAGCAAATAATTATAAACTATGTAAGAATCTTGTCAAAGAACAAAAACCAAGTGGAAAAGACTTCTCATCTAAAAAATACAAGACCATAAACTGGAATCTCAGCCTTTATATTTTCAAAACCCTAAGCAGACCTTCATTCACAATTGCACAATAATAATAATGAGATGGTCTTTTCTTGCATTTTCACAAGACCACTGAAGATGCACATAACAAAAATAAAATATAGGCTGGGTGGTGGAGGGATTTGAGTCACACCCAGCCATGCTCTTGGGCTATTCCGGGCATCATTTTTAGGAGTGAGCTATAGGTGCTGCTTGTGAAGCCATGAAATTAACTTGAAAATTGTTCATGTGGTTGTGTCAATAGCTTATTTATTTTTGCTGCTGAAATGTATTTTATCACATATGAATATACTGTATGTTATTTATTCACTCATTTATAAATACACTGAATTATTTTTAGGTTTTGGACATTACAAATAAAGCTGTTATGCATCCATATACAAAAAATATTTAAAATGTTATTAATACAGATAAGAGCATTGATAACAGTAAATAATTCATAAGGAGAGACAAAGGTACACCAAAATTAGGTAGTACACAAAAACAAATTAAACAGACTGGTTAATAGTTTACCTGTCCTCACTGCTTCTGTATCTAAAAAAATTCAATTATATAAATGATCAATATGTTCATTACTGTTAAAATAAAATTCACTAGGCAACATTTAAAAATACTTTGCAGCATGTATGCTAAAAAGACAGGATAAAATCTACGTTTCTTAGTTTAATTTCTAGTTTAAATTTTTATTTTAAGGTATGTTTTTAATTTTAAATTAATAATTAATTTCTAGTTTAAAAGAAAAGGATAGCATTGTTATGCAACTCTTATGAGAAACATCTGAAATAAAATAATGTAAATGAGTGACAACAATCACAATAAACGGGAAAATTTTAATCATACTAGGAAAGTCAGCAACCCAGACTGAGTAATTTGAAGCTAAATTTTTTCCAGTCAAAAACTAAAGCATTACTCATGAATACAACAAAACCCAGAAACACATAGTAACTATCAAATATTATTTAGAATTAGTGTATATTAAAGTAAGGGTTCAAATGCACCATGAATATTGACTTTCTCTGTTAAATATTTTATCTCTTGACATTTTTAAACGAAAAGTAAGAAAATAAAGAGCAGGACAGGTTAATTGTTCTTTTATATGAGAATGTGTCTTCTACAGAGTTTCAGTCAAGGCACATCTCTAACAAACAACACATAGTATATACATCCTGAGGTGTCCTACATTCCATGTTGGGAAGTGTGATCTCCTTTCTTTTTACTCCATGAGGTTTCTTCCCTCTTCTCTGGCTCTCCTCTTTCATATTTAATCAATTAAACTATTTTACTTCAAGAATATTCTTAGTCAAAAATAATGTATATTAAATACAAGCAAGTCAAAGTGATCAAAATTATCTAGCTTTTACTGAAGTCTTAAATTCTGAAATATTCAGTGGAAAAAATAGAAATGTATATTATCGGCTCTTTTAAAACTCTCAATAACATTAAATCTGAAAATGAAATCACTGTATCAAACTATTTTGTAGAAAAGTAAGCTAATTGGTATTATAGTAATGCAAATTATCATGTCATAGATTCTAAATTAAATCTCCAAAACAAACCTCTGTTAGTTAAGATAATGCAATGATTTCACTAAAAGAAAGTATCTTTAAGTATTTTTCCCAACATGTGTAAACACACTGAAGATTCACCAAATAAATATAATGATCTTTACAAACATTGATCACAAGTAATGAGCTGATAGTTTTCAAGAAGTGTCAAATTAGTAATGATAACAGTACCAATATTTTTAAAATATCATTTTATCATATTTCTATATATATTTCATGTTAAAATAAAGGCTTTTCTCAGTTTTAAAATAAATCAAGTCCATAGCATATCTTTTAAATTCAATGTCATTTTCTAGATAAGAAGGCTGTAAATACCATTGACCTTTATGCACAGGGTCTTGTTTGTTTAAGATATCTTTAAAAGTAGAATGAAGCTAATGATTATAACTATACACTAATGGCTAAATAGTTATTTTCAAGAGACAGACACACTCTGACACTAGCCCAACATGTTTTCAATTTTACTGTTCAAAGAAATAAAAACATTGAAAGTCTCCCTCTGGCCTTTATAAATGTACCTATTACAAATTTCTGCAGTTCTATTTGTTTTAAAACCGATGTACTAGTAGATTTGATCATAAAAAATGACACACATACATACACACATACACACTTGATCCATCACTTCATGTCCTGATCTTTGGACAAACAATAATCTTTGTTTAATAAAATTATCATCACATGACAGTTTAGATTAAAAACATTAAGTTATCTGACAGACAACAAAAAGTATACTATTCTTTTTTATTTAGTCTTATAAAACCAGTCAGGACAGAAGTGGAGAATATCAACAGCATGCTCCAAGGTTTGGTATAATCAACTCAAAAGATGGAATTTTCAGCAAAATCTCCAAAGATAGGCACTTCTCATTTCAAACTCTGTTTTTCATCGATAATATCAAGGGTCTTAGATTAAGGAGATGTTTGAGAGCTTTCATAATTCTACAACAGTTTTCCACACTTTTATGTCCTCAAATTAATAGTTGTGATTGCAATAAAATCTAATAGACTTAAACAAATCTTAGGGTTCTACATAAGTAAATATCGAGCCTACTATGAGAGTACCTTAGTCACACATTTATCAAAGACTTCTACTGTCAGACAAAATACAGTTTGTTTCAAGTCATTCTGAACAGAAACGAGCCCTAGAAAACTCTAGATATGAAAAAAATATTAGTTCACATAAAGTACAATCCTCTATTTATCTTAATGAAAGCATGATATTATTTTATGTAAAATGTAATGTGTCAGCCATATTTAAAAATATTTATCTTTTTTGATAGTTAAACTTGGAGTCTTTTTTTTATATTATGAAAAAAATATGAAAGAAACAAATGGTAGTAAATTTTTTTTCAAGCAAGAGCATTTGGAAGCCAGTCTTGGGTTTTACTTAAAATCCATAAAGAGAAACAGGATTCCTCATGGAGGCAGGGCATTTTCTAACACCAAACATTTTGAATTTTAATCTTGAAGTGAAAATTCATAACCTGTTCTGCAGCCCTTCTTTAGACTGTCCATAATTAAAACACAGGAGAATGATATACTGTTTCAAATTGTTTATAGAATATTGCATATAAGAAGTTTTTTGCATTGCTTCCTGTATTACTCTGAAGGCTAGTAAGTAACCTTGCTCTGTGTTAAGAACAAACAGTTGTCTGATTGAAGGTTACCAAGACTGGAATTTTGAGACAATGCCTTATTACATTACTCTCAGCTCCATTAATTATCTTCATGAGTAGATCTTCACAGCCCCAGTGATGCATTCTTCATTAAAAGAGCTCATTATTTGGGAAGTGCTCCCAAGGAGTACTCGGGGTCTTGTGGTCACCCACAATACAAGTCCTCAATGGACTTGAGAGTTCAGTGTTTGGGCCCTGCCATGCTGGGGACTATGAATGTAACCCAGGAACCCAAGCAGGGCTAGAAATCAAACCTGGGTGCCTGTACATGCAGGCCAGACACCCTAAACCACCATTCTTTTGGCCATTAAGACCAATTTTAATGCAAAATAGTTAGCACATTAAGGAATGAGACTATAGAAAATGAAACTCGTGATTAAGTACAAAGGGCAGAAGGTACTTTGTGAGCTAGCAAAGTTCTAATGAATAAAATGTTTAAGTCTTTGATAGCAATAGTGATATTAAAATAATATAATGCTTTCATTTCCATGATAAATACTAATAAAGATATGCTAATGATTCTTCTCTGATTCTTTCCTTAAATAATTTCAAAGGAATTGCAAACAAATTGGAAAATACAGAAAATAAAAAGCTGTATACAATTTAAGTAATCTATTCAATAACATATCTTAAAAGCGAATAAAAATTTAAAGTCAGTAAGAAAACAATTCTAATGAAAACCTGCTTACAATTTAAGTGAAGATTCAAGAACAAAACGTTCTCTTGGGATCAAAACAACATTATGAGGATAATTGTTTCACTTCAAAGGCTATTAATAAGTCTAAAATACGTGACATATATTATATTATTGAAACCATGTTTGCTATAACTCACCATCTATTACAACTCAATATGCGGCTTTTCAATAGTCTGCTTTGAAATTTGTTCAATGTTTACAGCTTGTCAAAATAATTTATCTTCAAACTATATTCAAATGTTCTTTGAATTAACTGACTTAAATTAGACATCTATTTACCCTCTTCTTGTTACATTTCTGAAACAAATTGACCATCCCTTTATGAGATTATAACAATTTCCTTGTAAAAGAAAAGTGGTCTGCTTGAAAATGAACTGTACAAAATCTAACCCCATTTCAGTAGGTTACAATATAGTGGCATGACAGTAGGTACTGTAAAATCTTCTTGAATAAGAATATTATGATAAAACAAGTTAGGTGATGATAGGTTCTTCATAATCTCCTAGCGTTATAATATTTGTAAAATCTGAAAGATGTTCTATTTATTAAAAGTGTCTGAACTGCCTGTAGAAGGGAAGGACACGGGCTTACTCTTCACCGATATTAATTCATTACTTCTATTATTTCTCTAGCAGAACCAACCTCAACATAATAACTCAAAATGAGATTATTTCATTCAGCCAAAGAGCTTTCATGGACTAATAACAAATAGAACCATATAAAATCAGGTAGTTGGGAGAGCTTAGCAGACAATCTCAATTACAATGGAAAATCACTTAACTATGGAAGCTACTGCCCACATATATTTATCTCTGGAGATGATAAATCAAACAGATGAGTTTCTTAGAGCAGGGTAATGAAATCAATGGCAGTGTTTTACTTCTATCCTTCATGTGCTTCTGTGTGGGATCATGATCTACCAGAGCTTCAGTTTTCCTAGAACATGGGTGGGTGTCTATCATTAAGAAGAACCAATAAATATAACCAAAAATGGGTTCATGACCTTAACTGACTCACAAGCATTGGCCACTTTGTAAGCAGCAGTCACAAGCCCAATTTACAGTAAAAGCCTTCTCTTCTGCTCAGGAGCATAATTAAACAGCCTGGACTCATGAATGTTAAAGAGATTTTGATAGGCAGCAATTTGATTCATACTTTCGCAAGTGGGAGGTGGCTGGCTGCCTCTTTTCAGTTACCTGTGATCTTTTGGAATTCAAGCTTTTCCTCAGCAGAGAGTACAACTCGTGAAAGTCATTTGCTGAGAAGAGCAGATAGGAGCTTTCCTCAGCTGCCCTCAGCAGTACTTGCTGTCCCTGAGAGGGAGTGAGCAAGCAGGGAGGAGAGCTCATGTCCCTGGCAGGCTTTCAAAGAGCCTCAGCTCCTCTCTGCAAGAATCAAAGGACCTTCTCAAGCTGCAGCATTACATGTGATGTTACTGCCCTTTGTTTAAGTCTGATAGCAGGTGCCTTCAGGATACCTTCGATTTGTTCAGTGCCTCCTTGGCAAAATAAACAGGAAGCAAGAAACTTATCACTTTAATTGTAGAAGCATCATTATTTCCCTTCCAAAATGGCTCAACTGCTGAAACACTTAAAGGAAGGAGTACTCCATACTCCGTACTCCGAAAGAACTTTGCTTCCTACGTTATTAAGGCAACTGAATGCCTCTTAAAATTTCACGTTTTTCTTTTTCCACACCAGAGCCTTATCAGATAATCTTGAGCATCTGAAAAATGTTACGTTAATCTCATTAATAATAAAAAGTACAATCTTTTTAAAATTAAAAAAAAAACCTGACAGAATGGACTCAGGGTCAGAAGGGGCTAGCTACTCTTTTCCCCAAGGTCATACACTCAAATTTCAGGTGCAAAGGTCTTCATTTCTCACTGTCAAAGCTGTCTGTTGACCTTATCCAAACAGTTTATCTTTTAGTTCATAGCCTGACTTCTCACATTAGCAACACAGGTATTCTCAGAAAATGCTTTGAAACGTGGACTGCAGATGAGGAGCACAAAGTCCTAACAGCCTATCTAAACACTTATCTAAACAAGCTTATCAAAAGGTTTATTTTGCTGTTGTAGTGTTAAACTCTTAAACCTTCAGATTTTAACAAATTTTAGTAAACAATGAAAACAACTGCCTTTGATCAGAGAAGGAAAGGACATACTTCCTGAGTTAAGTGTGCATTATTCATTTATCTTATAAAATTAAATAATAGATTTCAGGCAATTTAATGCATATTTCAGATATTTAAAATGTGATAATAGCTTCATACAACTAGCATACTACTGCATTTGATAGATAACATATTTCTGTAATTTATATTTCAAAGTAAAATATTATTTATTCTGTATTGATAGGGTAACTATATAAAGCATCCTAATACCATCCTCTTGGAAAATGAACAACATATTCAAATAATCTTACATTTATGCTTAACAGTAATATTTTAGCTTGCTTTACCTGTTCTTGAGTACAACGTACAGAGTAGAAGAAGCTGCAGAAACCCAGCAAACATAACAGCAGCATCGGACTGGTTAACTAAATGCTGCTGGCATCAAATCATTGAATTCTAGCTAGCAATGGCAGCAAATCCACAACGTGATAAAAATCCACCAAATTGCAAGAGAAACATTTTACTAAAATTCCCTGCAGCCTTTGCATTCTAAGTCAAAACTGAAAGAAAAATAAAAAGCCTGCAGTGTCCAACATTATACAACAGTGACACTAAATAAGGCCGTAAGTGCTGCTGTCATCAAAACAGTGCTCTGCAGTGTACAGATTCTCATTGATTACTGCATTAATCTATACTGCTCAGAGCTACTCTAAAGAGCTTGGTTCCCATGGGGGCAAACAGCAAAGCTCTGCTAGGTCTATAATTGACTATTTCCTAAAACAATTCTCCAAAGATGCTTCCTTCCTGAAGGCAGAACCAGGAAACACTGTGGTCCTTTATAACCAGTACAGGAGAAAGCTTCAAGCAGATGCCCAAAGAACTCCTCCAATTACCCTCCCAGTGACATTTCACTGAGATATCCAGGGGGCTAAGATGATAAAGTTGAGCAGACCCCTGCTGGCACAATCAGCACAGAAAACTCACCTGAAATGATTTGGTCCCATTATCAATCACCAGCAAGGCTTCTGTTAAGTCCCAAGTACCGTATCATCTGCTCTGCAGTTTTCCTAACTGAGATCTTACAGTCAATGAAACTGGCACCAGGAAGCATAAACCAGGAGAACACCGTGATTGTTGGGAACACGGACAAAAATGCTTCTTCAGGATGTTCTGGGACAACTAATGGTGGCTCATCTCCAGGGGGCAAAAGGACAATCTCCAATAGTTTAGGCATGGAAATGAAGAAGGGAAGGTTCACATTCTGATATTTTTAAAGATGCAGTTCTCTGGTTATTGAAGAATCACAACTTATACGGCAACAGATTTTCCTCACTTTGACAAAGAATCATAATTCCCTCATAAAGTCATCTACATTTACTTTACCCACCTTTCAACATATATTAAGAACAGCAACATCAATGATGAATGCACTAACTTCAAATGGTGTCAGTCACTCAATTTCATTTTTATGATGGCAAAGCAGTTTCCAGAAACAATAATGAACAATGACATACTCCTTTAACCCATTAAAGAATATTACCGAAAAGTATCAGTATGCTTTGAGTTGAATAGAAAAATGAAATGATCAAATAATAATTAAGAGAGGATTTAGAACTGTCTTTCATTTATCAAAACTGAGAACTGTGCTGTTTAAGTTTTATGTACTTGTCAAAATACTTATCTGGTAGTGAAAAAAAATTGATAGTGAGCCATCACCACCACCAGAGGAACTGCAATTATCAGTCTCACGCACACTGATTACTTTGAACATTTTCTCCTCATAAAACAACTCATCTTTACTTAAAATCTCCATTTTTTCCCCTTTCCTCAAACTTCCAGATATATATTAACCCAGCTTGATTAAAAAAAATGTTCAATCTGTTTCTTGGAAAAGGGAATGAAAAGTAAACAATCATTTAATAACTATGTATCATCGGAGGTTAATTTGTTCATAATTCTCATAAGCATGCAGAAAAATCATTAGACTCAAGCCCTACTACAGACAAATTTCAGGAAAGCTGATGAACTTGCCCATGTTCAATGTATCACTGTGTCACTGTCTTCCCGTTCATCATCGATTTGCTTGAGCGGGCACCAGTAATATCTCCATATGTCCTGTCTCATGCTAGTAGAGCCCAAGGGCACCTGCTTGCTCCAGGAACATAAAGAGCCTCAAAGCATTCCATCAGGTCATGGGAATGAGGTCTAAAATTGTTACTGGTATTTGGCATATTAAATACGACACAGGTGACTTGCCAGGCTCTGCCGTGCGGGTAGCATACTCTTGTAGTCGTAGCGAAATACAGCATTTATTTTAATGAACCTTGCGGCCACCGGGCTGTGATAGGCTGGTCTGCTGGGTGGAGTTCTGATGAGGGGTAAGTTCGGATGTGGAAAATGGAGGCACTCATGGAGTGGGGGTCATCTGGCTTGTTGCGAGGCTCTGCTGGGATGGTGGGCCAGGGCTAGAACCCACCATCCCTCCCTGGAGCCTCAGGAGTGGCTGGGCACAGGGAGAACCAGTAGCAGCTCTGCCCCATGTTGCATGGTTTACAAGTTGCAGAGTTGGGATTTGAACTTAGCTATCTGATTGAAAGGCCAAGCATGAGTCCTTCTATACATTATAGAAGGTATGAACTATGGAATTGCTTTGATAAATAACTTCAAAGTTGTTCTAGTATTTGTTGAAAATGCAAGTAACTTAGTGTGGGAACCTATGATGACATAAAAAAATTTAAAACTTGCATTTATTGACCTTTATTTTGCATATTTGAAACCAAATATGCTGAATTTGTTTATTTCATAATCACACTGTAATTAAAAATATACAGAGATAGATAGGTAGGTAGATAGATAGATAGATGATAGTTAGATAGATGATAGATAGATAGATAGATAGATAGATAGATAGATAGATAGATAGATAGATGATAGACAGATAGATAGATAGATAGATAGATAGATAGATAGATAGATAGATAGATAGATAGATAGATAGATAGATAGATAGATAGATAGATAGATAGATAGATTCCATGGTTTATAGACACCTGTACTGGCCCAGAAAGTACAGTAAAATGAACCAACAGAACAATTCAATAGATTCAACAATCATTTTACTCATTTCTTCTATGTTGAACTGATACCACCGTATATTTTGATTTGATTAAGACATAATCTATAGATTTTACAGATTTATGTTGGGTAATATTACTGAACTGAAATATATCAATACATTATCGTTATTCTAACTGAGTGTTCAAATATTTCTTTTTATATTTATACACTCTTATTTTTCTCACTTATTTCCTACTATGGGCTACTTTCAAATTATAACATTTTTCAATGCTTTTGATTTATTATATTTAATATTTTATCTCATAACTACTTAATTTAGCGTAATTATCTAATTATTTTGTGTTACATAAAGTATACCTGAGTAGGGGGAAATATGTCAACTGCAACAAGTTTGTATTTCTAGCAAAAGGTACATGATTAAGTCTCTGAAATAGAATACACTGCTTTTAAATGACAGAAGCATTATTATAATGGACTGGAACTGATATATTCTCAAACATTCAGTAATTTCTGGATATCACAGACTTTGAGATCTCATCTAAGATACCAACTATAATTCAATGAGATCACTGTCTACATATACATAGAAAAAAAATCCTTCAGTGTCCAGCTATCACTCAAAAACTTATAACAGTATTTATTTAATTAAAACCTTTTAACCATTCCTTCCATTTAGAGTTTTTTGTATTTTCACATAGAGTTGGAAATAAATTCAAAATATCACACTCAGTTGTTATTCCATAGCCATTTCAAAGACAATCGTACTCATTTCCTTTGGAAGAGAACACATAAAGGCTAACAGCAATTGAAATTTTGAGCTTGATTCACGCACACAATTAAACCTCGTGGATTTGTGGCATAGAAAAAGGCTCATACTTGTGGAAAAGTTTCAGCTCTTTCATAAGAACACAGGGTTTGTTTTTAATTGCATATATATATTACTTTGAGAACTCAATACTGACTGCAAATATTTCTATAAGTTTTCGTTCTTTGTCAGAATGAGAAAGCAAAGCATGGAATACACGATTAAGCAATTTATGATTGGTTTCCCTTTATCTACATAATGCAATTATTTTATGAAATTTTAATTTTTAATTACTACACAATGAATTAAATATATGATTATCAGCTCACATATATGACTATATAAATGCATCTATATATGATGATCACCTTCCAATCTTTAGGGCTACATTATAAGCCCAATAATATTTTCAGAGAAAAGGATTGAAGGTAAAGCTAGTAGCTGGAAAATTTAGTCTGCTATGAAGATGGAACAAGTTAAGTCTATACCTGACACACACAGAATGAGAATGTACATACACACATGCATGCACGGAGAGAGAGAAAAAGAGAGAGAGCATGTGACAGAGAGACTGACTAAAAACCTGACACAATAGACATATATGTAATATATATACAAACATTTGTAATATATATATATTATATATACATATATACTATATGTTCTGACGGGGAAAAATGGAGTTCCCATACTCTAAACTCACTGTCTGATGCTTACCAGCACATTCTTGTAGGGCCTTGGCTGCAGACTCTTCAGAATCAAAAGAACTCACTTCTTCCCACCTTTCCGAAGGGACAGGTATCCCAGGTGCACACATGACAGCAACCTTGTCAAGAAATTCAGCCTGCGAACTTTCAGCCTAGCTTTAAACGATTCAAGCTTTAATCTAAGAAAAGTGTGACGTGGCTCCTCTATCCTCCATTCTATCACTGAATAACAACAGCAAGGACCCGTGGGTCAGAGCAACAGAAGAAAATATTGTTGGAAGCCTAAGAAAAGCTCTTTGCATCAGTGACTCAGGTCATGGCCAGCACGATGCAGCTATGCAAAATGAATGCTTGGATGAAATACCACACACTAGGCTGAGTGGGCCTGGTGGTGTGGAGACTGGTAGCATTTACCGAAGAGAAGCATATTGGCATCTCTGTTGGGTTTTAACCAGATCCACAGGATTCAGGAAATAAGCTCTCTGCCAGATGACACTATGCTCCTAGCCATTCCTTCTGCTTACTTATTCCCCCAAATTACTCTAACTAGTGTCCTTTCTCCCGCTGTGAGATTATTTGTGGAGAAGGCTAAATAAAGGATTTTTATGACAACAAAATGGCAATTAGCCCATAGGATGATTTCTTAAAACATAACTCTTCTGCTTTGGTTCAGTACTATTAAAATCAATTAAATGAAAGTGTTTCTTCTTATTATATATCTTTAAGAACAAAATATATTTTGTTATTTAATAAAGAAACAATTTAAATACTTAAAATTTGAAGCATAGAAAAACTTAAAATTGAAGTACTATATTTACATTTTCCTGTTACATAAATTTTAAAGATAGATTTCCTCTTCCCAATGTCCTAGTTTACCAGCAGATACAAATATACATAAAGATGCATATATATATATGCATGCATGTAATAATGAGTTTTTTTACTATTTATATGACACCTACATATATAGAATATGATGAGCCATACCCTGTGAAGAACTATATACTCCTCAGAGTTACAAAGAGCTATTAAGTTGAATGTATGATCCTGAAATATGGGGGAAGGAATTATACTTTTCCTATACCATAACTATAGTTTATTTTTTTACTAAGCTAAATAGATATATGCAACATCAGTTTAAGCATATTTTGTCTGCAGGTAACTATGTTTTTGGATTTTAATACAGATAATGCAATAAGTAGTAAAAAATAAGGTATGTGCTTATACATGCATAGTATGAAATACAAACTAAGTGAAGTATGTTCTTCAGAATAAACCTGAGATAACCAGGAAAAAGGACATTAAAAAAAAGAAACAATCACTTAAAAATAATGTTAAATATATATCAAGATCGACTTGCTTGAAAATTATTCCCAGGTCAATAAAGATAAAAGTGATAGAACTTTATCTAGTTTTTGCTTTCAAATTAAATTTGGTACTAATACAAAGGATAAATCTGAGAGTTGTTCTAATGTTGAAATACTAATCATATACAATTTCCTGGAAATAATTTTGTTTCTCCAAAATCCTAGTTTTGGAGAATCCTGCTACAAAAAAAATCTGATTTCAAATTACAAATCTCTCACCTTTGAATCCTGAAATAATGATAAATAGTATATTTAATTTTTAAGTTTCATATAGTACCAGCAGATTAAGGATAGCGACATTCAGATACTATAAATTGTAAATTGTTTTTTACAATTTACATGTAAATTGTTTTTTAACTTTTCCAAGGACTTTCAAAAGTAAAACAAAAATAAACAAAAAAAAAAACCAAAGAAACAAAAACTCTCTTTTATAGCTTAATCATCTTTATAATGTGCTCTACTATTCACAAGCATATCATATGGACAAAAAAATACAAATTATACTTCCACATAGACAAATATAGGAAGTACACTTAAAAACTGAGAGTGCCTAAATTATATACTCTTAATGAAATATAGATAAAGCATCTGATTAAAGGATTACAAGATTAAAGACTACCCAGATGAAAATAGCATAGTATTACTGTTTTGATTTGTTTTCCTGTCTTGTGAACTGGGCTATATTTTATCAACGAATTGGCACTTAAGAATAAATGGCAAGACAAAACCAGGGTAAAAGTGAGTAAATATTTTATTTTTCAATCTATCTACATGGGGAAGGGAAGCAGAGATTTAGTAAAGGAATTAAGGCATTTGCCTTGCAGACAGCAGACCCCAGTTTGATCCCCAGTATGCCCACACATTATCCTCCAAGCAAAGCTAGGGTCACTCCTGAGCACATAGCCAGGAACAGCCCCTGAACACCACTGGTTGTGGCCCCAAATCAGAGCATAAACATATGTGTGTGTGTGTGTGTGTGTGTGTGTGTGTGAACTGATTTCTCCTAGTGAAAAAAATCAATATTCTTAATCTTTAAAACCAGTAGCAGGGGATGGAGCAATAGCACATGCATTTGCCATGCATGCAGCCGACCGGTTTCGATCCGCGGCATCCCATATAGTGCCCCGAACACCGCCAGGAGTACTTCCTGAGCACAGAGCCAGGAGTAACCCCTGAGCATAGCCAGGTGTAACCCAAAAAGCAAAGTAAAAAAAAAAAAGCAGAATACAATATTTGCAAAGGTTATGGCATAAACAGAATTTCAAGATCCCTGCAACCCTCATATTTTAATTGACTAAACCTAGCTTATATGAAACCTTTAATTATTTTGCATTTACCTTCATATTTTTATCTACTTACTCTTATTCGTTCGAGCAGCGGATGGGCTATACCCAACAGTGATCAGGAGTTATTTTGGCTCTGCTCAAGAGTGACACCTGATGGAGCTCAGATAAAGTGCTAGGTGTTGAACCAGGGCCAGCTATATATAAGCACCTTAACTTCTGTATTTTAAAATCTGAAGGTATGCACTATACCTTCAGGTTTTAAAAAGAAGTTCTTGACCAGATTTAATTTTATTATTTTAGGTTTTCATTGATCAAACATCTCTATTCATAGCTTTTTCATGTAGAAAAAGTTTCACATTAGTATGTTATAATAAATATAATAAAACACTAGACTAAACTAATCATCAAGTATAAATGTCAAAAATTTAAATAATGTCATTATTTTTGTATTATAGCTGAGGAAAATGAGGTGTCAACTTGTTAAGTGACATCTAATCAATGGCAGACTAAGAATCTGAACTAAAAAATAACAATTGAAGCTAACATAGCTTTACATCACAATGTTGCTACGTTTGGGAACTTTTACCTGTATCTAGTTTTGATGCTATGTTGCTGAGACACATCTTTATCATACAATCATAAACAATCATACAGACACATGTTTATGCATACAGTAGTCATATAGTGCTGTAGGCTGCAGTCCTTCAAGACACTCCAGAGTAAGTCTACCAGAACTCCAACACCAACTTTAAGAAATATTGAAAGAAAAAACAATTTTCTAGTGAAAAGAAATCCTGACCAAATGTATGCAGGGCACAAATATATTCAGGGAATAAAAGTATTCTTTTAGAAATGCCATAACATACATCATCACTAAAGATGGCAGATTTTCCTTATTTAAGGAAATTTTTCAAAGTTAGCTGTGATCAAATGATTTGAACATATTTTTGGCAGCAGAGTTATTAAAACTATTATCGCTTTGCAGAAATACTCATTGGAAAATGCTAATTCTCTTTATGTTTGCTAAGATATTCCAAGGAAAGGGGGAAGAGGGAAGTATTTGTATTCCGTTTTATAAATTCAATGTTGGTCAAATTGTAGAATAGTCTTGTTCTTCTGGGTAGTTTCTCCATGTGCTACTTTACCATTGGGACATCTGTGATACAAATGCCACAGGGCACTCAAGTGCTGCTCTCTCCTTCCTGACCTCACAGGCAAACAAGGTTCAATCCCCAGCAACTCACTGACATCAATAGGCAAGACTCCTGAAGACAGAGCCAGGAATAAGTACTCTTGATTTTCAAGCAGCCAAACAAGGCTCAATTCCTAGCACCTATATTGGTACCCTGAGCACCAATCGGCATGATCCCTGAGTACAGAGCTTACTAGCTAATAAGCTTAGTACTACAAACAAATAATCTTATTAAGCATTCTTGATAACAACTCTGTCAATTAATGTTCTCATGTAGGAATAACAAAACAATTAACATTAAAAATGATTATAAGCTTTATCCATGCTGCTATTATGTGTTTGTCAGTGTGTTAAAAGAAAAGCTTTTTATTTAAAAAAAAAAAAAAGATGTTTTACGATTTGATCAGTAGAGCTTTCTTTGATCAGGGTTGTTTTCTAAGGAAGAAAGTTAGAACATCCATATCCTGATACAACCACATGATAAAAACTGAAGTCATACGGAGTATAGAATAAATAGTATCAAAACAGTTACTAAGCTAAATGTCAGCAAGTGGTAAGTTCTGAACAAAACTTTGAGAAAGGATATTACAGGATATTACAGGAAATCTTTTTTTGTTTAAGACACAGATTTCAGGGGCCGGAGCGATAGCCCAGCGGGTAGGGAGTTTGCCTTGCACGTGGCCGGCCTGTGCCGGCCGGGTTCGATCCCCGGCATCCCATATGGTCCCCGAGCACCGCCAGGAGTAATTCCTGAGTGCAGAGCCAGGAGTGGCCCCTGAGCATCGCGGGTGTGACCCAAAAAGGAAAAAAAAAACTTTAAGACACAGATTTCAAAGGGGAATATATATGGTGAATATGACAATATGCTGAAGTCAGTTAGCACTAATTAATTTGAGAATCTATCACAGAATACTTGTCTAATTTATACATTCTGGCAGTTCTTTGATGGTTCCTGGGTAAACTAGCAAAGTAGACAATTTTAAACTGAGAGCTTTTCAGCCCTTCAAGCCAGTGTTTTCCCTTGAGCATGTATCTCTTGCTTGTAACTACATCTCTTGGCTTGCTTTTTCCATTTTGTAAAAGTAAATGTTCTCTCTTGAACATCTATTCCTCTTTTTCTCACCCCTCAGATCTTCCTAAGTTTCATTCAATAAAACTCTTGCTTCGCTAAAAAAAATAAAAAGAAAGAAACAGGAATTTTCACAGAGCTCAGATATTTAAAGGACTATCATAAATTGATCATTTCTGGCACAAATGCTTTACCCATTACTGCACTTTCCTGAAAAGAATAGAAAATTCTATTCTAAAATCAAAAGAAAAAAGAAATCCAATAGATCAAGCCAAAAAATTGCCTCTTAGAATGTTCTTTATTTGCGCTTATCCATTCTTTATAACTTTATGTCATTGATTCTGGGAGAGGGAAAATTTTGAAGCTTGAAGTTAAATACAAAAGGTGTAGAATGAGGGATCTTTTACCAAGGACCAAGTTTACTACAATTTCTGGCTTGAGGCTATATAAATTGTCTTAAAAACCCACATGAAGAACAGATGAGCTCCCAAGTTCTTCTAAGAAGATGTACTGAGACAGTTCTGCCTTTGCTGTTTGTTTTTTCATCCAGGATTCAGAGAGAAGGCTCTATGTTTTATAAGAACTATGTGAAATGTAGTATTACTCTGTCTTTCACTGTGGAGGGAGTGCTTCAAAGCTCTCTGACTTAAGCAAACAAGTCCAAACTGTCAAACTCTTGCAAATGTAAACTTGCCTCCTGGGACCCCATGCTAATTAAACCCAGCATCCCAGATATTCTAGGTAATCATCCAACTAAAGACTGCATGTTATCGTACTCACCAAGCTTATAGATTTGGTTTTATTACTTCATTCTATTACTTTGACATTTTTCTTTTGTGCAAACTCAGTTGTGCTTTGTAAGAATGTTTTCTTTATCCATCATTTGCAGTCATATCTCATAACAATGGCATTTGGTTCCAGACAAGCACAATACAACAAATGATCCAATGGATGCATTTAAAAAATGTACTGATGCATAAAAGTTTGGTTTATGTTATCATAGTCTATTAAATGTATCATAGCATTTTATTTTAATAATATACATACCTTAATTAAACATGACACAGAAAAATGAAGTGAACACAAACTTTTGGAAAAAACAGAGTCACAGACTTGTTTGATGTCAAGCTGATCACAAACTTTCTATATAGATATAGATTTAAAGCAGCTTTAAATCTAATTGCTAAGTTCAAATTCCTTTGAAGAGATAGATTTGTCTTTTCAGGACTGTTATTCAAGTAATATTACCAGTGAATAATAGTGCTTTTTAAATTATCTGGTAATTACCCTAAATACCCAGCTCCCTGGAGTCAATTGCAAGAGCCATTTCAACCACTAGTCAGACAGCTAATTAAAAAGTCTAAGGAGAAATGTTAAATAGATGACAATATTTTTAAATAACATAGTCAAGAAAAACTAGATTATTTACATGACACATAATCTAATAAAAATATACAGAAACTGATAGCTTACTTCAATGGTTTATTATACCATTTATAATATAAATTCCCTTTTCCTATTTATTCTTATCAATTACTTCTTTTACTAAAAGTAATTTAAAAGCCTTTAAAGAATTAAAACAAAATAAAGCAGTGATTTCCCTGAGTAGGGGGCTCTCTAAAGTCCCAAATCAAGAGAAAAAAAATGAGGTCACACACAAAGGCCAGTACTTTATCTGGTTTATCCTGCTTGTGATTAAGGATTAAAGAATCAATGGGGCTGGAGCGATAGCCCAGCGGGTAGGGCGTTGCCTTGCTCGAGGCAGGCCCATGCTGGCCCAGGTTCGATCCCCGGCATCCCATATGGTCCCCGGGCACCGCCAGGAGTGATTCCTGAGTGCAGAGCCAGGAGTAACCCCTGAGCATTGCCGGGTGTGACCCAAAAAGCAAAAATAAATAAGTAAATAAATAAAAATAAAGAATCACCATCACTGTAATTCTGATAAAAAAAAATCTGAGAATCTAGAGAGAGAATATAGGACCTAATGCATTGGCACTGAAGTCAGACTCACCTGTTTCATATCATAATAGCATTTTATCCCCTGAGAATTGTCACAGTCCTGTGCTGAGCAATTATCAATTTTTAATTTTCATTCAATTTTTGAAAAAAAAAATTCTTCCAGGGTCAGAGAGGTAGTACTGGGATTACAGTGTTTGCCTTGCTAATGGCTCACCCGGGGTTTGATCAAGGCACCACACAAGGTGCTCAGAATCTGCCAGAAATGTTTCATGAATCCAGAGTCAGATATAATCCTTATGCATATGTGGCCCAAACAAAACAAAGTTATTCTTAAAGCACTCACTAGTTATTCTTTGAAAATTTAAACTTATTAACGAATAAGTTCATTATTAGGTTACACTGAGGTCACTTGGAGATAAGAAGTTCAGCCAAATCATTAAACCACCAAGTCTGTACCAAGGACTAGAACATAGGAAAAATATCCTTTAAAAAAAACCAATAATCCCTGGTTATATTTTTTGAATATATTATTTCCTCTACCCTAAAACAACAAAGTTTCTTACTTTTATGAGTACAACCACAACCGAAAAAATTATCAGCCAGGTACAACATACTCCAATAACTATATGCATGTAACCCTAAAGTAGTCTTTCCCATCAGGTGATCCTATCTGATTCAAGGTGCTGGAATGATCCAAGCTGGGGGTGATGGATATTATTTTTTCTAAAAAGAGTACAGCAGACCAAATACGTTTGGGAACCTCTGCTATAAAATATTACTTTTATAGGAACAAAACAATATAAATACAAAAACATAATTTATCTATTGCAGTCCACAATCATTTCCTTCAGGCAAACATTAAAATCTGAGGTTTAGTGAGACAATACAGGACTTGGCATTAAAGTCAGCCAAATCTGGTTCAATCCCAAATATCACATATTATTCCCTGAGAAGCACAGTTCTGTGCTGAACACAGAGACCAGAAATTGCCTCAGAACACCACCAGGTGTGACCCAACTCTCTCCCGAAAAATAACATAAAATACAATGAGGTGAATTACATAGTACAAAGAAAACAACAGGGGAGGAGGTAAAAGTTGGTCTTAGTTTTAAATCAGAGATGAGAGATAGAATGACATAAGGATGGGACATCTGTGAGGACTATCTAGATCTATACTGGGAGGACTATCGGAGGAGGGTAAAATGCTGAATTTCATTCTCTAAGAAACGATGGCCTAATGTAACTTATACCACCAACTGAAACAACTGACAGTTAGGAGAGAATAGTACCAATTACTCACATTTGTAAAATACTCTAGACTGTGAGATTTCCCATTTATTATTTCATATAGACATTTCCCCCAGTTTCTAAAGGGTAGTGCTTCAGTTTCATCTAATTTGCAAAAGCATTCTTTTCCTATCTCTGGCTCATGTGTGGGTTCCCAGAAACTATAGACTTCATTCCAGAGATAATTTACATCTGCGAGTCAATCCAAATGTTAGTTGGAATTACTTTTGGTTGGCATCCATATGTAAACAATTATTGATTCTGCCCCCCAAACCATAAGTTGAGTCATTCTGGATCACAGGCTGAGTCATATTTGAATCCTTTTCCAGTCAAATATTTCCCTAAATTTAAATATAAACCTTTTTTGGCGGGAAGGTCATATTACAAAAGAAAAATTTTAAAAATATTTTATTATACCACTGTGAGATATTCAATTATAAGATGTTCATGTTTGAGTTTCAGTTTTACAGTGTTCCAGCACCCATCCCTCCACTCATGCCTATTTCCCACCACTAATGTCCCCACTTCCCTCTCCCTTCCCCCAGCCTGCCTCCATAGCAGGTTCTTTATTTCCTTTCTTTCTTCCTCTCTCTCTCTCTCTCCTTCTTGTTTCCCTTTCTTACACATTATGAAGTGGAGTGTAATACATACATTTAGCATCGTGTGTATCTATTTGCCTATATTCAATATTCAGTTCTTGGATGGTATCATCATTTTCAATGCTTATCAGCACAATGTTCCCTTCTCTGTCTTACCTAGCCTCTGACTCCCACACGTTTGTGATATACCTTGTTTTGAGATATCAAAAGGCGCTCCCGTGCCATAGGGATCAGGCTGTGTCCAATTGTGCAGTCCAGACCAGAGGATGACTGTGGTTGTGTTAAGCGAGGTTTTCTGATTTCTGGGAGCCTGGCAGAGGGCAGGTCAAAGAGCAAAAACCTGCCCCCCAGCCCGAGACGCCCAATCAGTCTAGCACAGGGTGGGCAGGCAGAGACTCTGCCCTGCACCT
Source organism: Cryptotis parvus (assembly GCA_021461705.1). Lineage (NCBI taxonomy): Eukaryota > Metazoa > Chordata > Mammalia > Eulipotyphla > Soricidae > Cryptotis > Cryptotis parvus. The sequence continues at coordinate 126,738 of JAJIBD010002095.1, read as the reverse complement.
GAATACCTGGTGTCTAGCTGAGAGCCCCAGCAGCAATTCTGGGCGGGGCCACTGGGCCTTTACAAAACAACAATTTTTAAAATCTTATGGAAAAACAAGCACTTCACAATTTATGCAGGGTATGGCCTAAAATTTAGAAGTGTTCATGAAAATGAATACATTCCGACTTATAACTCTGGTTATAAAATGGAATTAACAGAGAAATCCTTACAGTAAATAATAATGCCCAAACCTCTATCTAGAACAACTAAACTGAAATTTCTGGACTTGAGTCTTGAAGGTTAAAATACAATGTAATACAACATCTTTGACTCTCTTGTAGTGATTAAATGTGCAAAGAGTATCCTATAGTTCTTGATTTGTATATACATTATAATGACCTGGTACTCTGTTCCACATGACTAAACCAGAATACCAAGCACTTAATTTTTTTGAAAGCTCTCCTAGGGATTGATTTTGAATTATATCTAAGGAAATGAATCAGTGAAATAATACATTCATATTCACTCACTCAGATGCCCATTGCAAATCAGTTATTGGAAAAACTTGTATTAAAACTGATCCCTTGACAGGTAACTTCTGAATTATTTTCCTTCCAAAGGTTTAAGACATACTGAACAATAGACAGACTTTCTGACTAGAATGCAACACTGATTTTTCCTGACCAAATATTACTCTGACTCCAACATAAAACCTGGGCATTCTTTTCGCCCTACTTATTGTAGTATGTACTGTCAAAGCATCCTCTTAGGTTTCAGTAAAACAAAAGTATTTATTGAGCACCTACTATCACATAAAAGACACACAGTGTCTTACTATTTTACTTCCTTCCAACTTCATTACAAAAGCTCCTTATACTGGTCCTAAGATGATGCAGCTTGGGGCTTTTAAAGCCTATTGTTGAGAGGTTATGAAATCCAAACAAGGAGTTTATTGTTTGGCTGTTTCTAAAACCTATGCGCTTGTGATCTTGGTTATTGATTCTATTCATAATATAACTTGTCCATAAAATTCTTGTGGAGGTAACTGTCAAACGTTAGTATTTATCATGCATGTATGGGAACATGTAGAGGTTGCCTGGTCTCTATCTTGTGAACTAAACTGAGTATTTGTGTATTCCCCACAAACATCCTTATGAGGTCTCATCCCATGAGCATCAGATTGTAACCATATTGGAGAAAGAGTCTATGAAGATAAAATAAGATGAAACAGGATAGACCCTGAGGCAATATGACAGTAGTCACACACTGAGCAAAGACAATGTGAAGACTCTCAAAAAAGAAAGCTATCTGACAAACCCAGGAACATGTCCTTTCTGCACAATATACAGAAGAAAACAAACAATATCTGACAACACATGTATTAGCCTTCAAGCTGAGAAAATGCATTCCTGTTCTTTAGAACCTAGCTCCTTAACAAAACAATTGGAGGGTGATAAAACAAGGTTGGTAATAGTGAAACTGAAAGTTTTCTGAGCATAATGGCCAAAATGTAAACGAAGGAACTGAGGATGTGGCCAAATGGAAGAGTGCTTGCCTTGAATGTATGGAACTCTGTTCCATACAGTTTCAAAAATATATAAAAACTATCACAAACATGTGATAGTCAGAGGCTAGGTAAGACAGAGAATGGACAGTGTGCTAATAATTCTCGAAAGTGCCAATACCAACCTAGAACTGAGCATCAAATACAGGCAAATAGATACACATGACAACCTCTTAATGTATGTATTGTAATCCACAATGTGAAAGGTAAGGGAAAGAGAAAGAGATAAAGAACCTGCCATAGAGGCAGGCTAGGGGAGGTGGGGGGAATTGGGGACATTGTGGTGGGAAATGGCACTGGTGGAGGGATGGGGACTGGAACACTGTATGACCGAACCCAAATATGAACATCTTATGAACATCTTTGTAATGGTATATCTCATGGTAGTACAATAAAAGATTAAAAAAATACAAAAACTAATTCATTCAAAATTAACCATATAATTAACTAAGTTGTGCCTGGCAGGCTCACTCATGCGGCATTTCTTTTTTTAACTTTTTTATTTTAAATATTTTATTACACCACTTTTAGATATACAATTACAAGATGCTCATGTTTGAGTTTTGGTTCTACAGTGATCCAACACCAATCCCTCCACCCATGAACATCTCCCATCACCAATGTTCCCACGTCCCTCCCTCCCTCCCCAAGTCCACCTCCATGGTGAGTTCTGTATCTCCTTTCTCTCTTTCTATCTCTTCCTCCAGTCTACCTTCCCTACACATCGTGGAATGTAGTATATTCTATGATATGATTGGTTCCACTAGTTTGATGGACCATGTGGCCGCTTGTGGCTGCGTGACTTGGGGAGCCTCATGGTCAGTTGAGCTAGGCAAGAGCTGGAAGCCAGCTCTCCTGGTTGCATCTGAGGCTCTGCAAGCTAAGGCTGATTGCCCTGGGGCAGTTCCTAGATGGGGCCACTGGGCTCTGGGACAAGATAGAGAGGGGAAAGGTTGGCCCCAGCTCCATGTGATGAATGCCCGGTGACTTCCACTTCTGGGAGCCGCCTACCTGGGCTCTAACTCTGCTAATCTGGTCTTCAGATCAATGTCTCTCCTGGGCGGACTCTGATGTGTTGCTGCGTCTGGACAGCGAAAATGGCAGCAATTGTGGTGGGCAAGTCTCATCCAGCTGCTTCTGGGGCCCCCAGAGGTGATGGGCCCACTCCCAAAACCCATGTTTCCTCCTGGGGACTTCATGGTAAGCTGAGATAGGGGAGAGCTTGGGGCCAGCTCTCCCGGTTGTGTCTGAGGCTCTGCATGCTATATCTGTGGCATTTCTTGAGTAAAGGCAGTGAATTGAAAAAAAAATAAGCACTGGTTGAAACCAACCATTCCATAATACCTTGTTGATGACAGCCATAGGAAACAATGTCATTGCCACCAACAATGTCTTGAATACACCAGTCCGGAGAAGTTATTGACGTTAAGATTCAGCTGTAGTTCATTACCCTAGGATGACTACGACACTCAAAAGAGAATGGTTATAACCATTCAATCCGGAAAAGCAGTAAGAATCTAAGAGTGCCTATCATATATCAAGAATAAGGTGCCTGAATACCTTAATCCAGAATAAAGGATATCTGAATATGCATCCTAGTAGCTGGCATCAGGGAACTCAGTATCTTAGCACCCTTTATATCTGAGTGGGGAATGATGGAGGTAAGGGAAAGTTCTAGTTCTAGAGACAAAAGAGCTTTAGAAATCAAATCAAGTCACAGATTCAGGTATATGATTCTAATAATGAAAACTAGACACATACCCAATCTCAAGAATACATTAAGGTGCTAGAATTGGAGGCAGACTAGTAATTGTTGGACTGACAACACTCAGTTATTCAGAGGGTCTGGCTTGGGTGAAAAATAAGTTCTGAACTCTTCCAGATGCAAACAGAAAATGGTTTGGTTCATAGAATCAAACTGATTTGACATCAGTATTGTCTCCTTTTCTGTTCAACAGTGTGTGAAAGGAGAACTTTTTATTTGCTTCTGAAATCTCTCCCAGGTCTAAAATTCTGCTATTCTGCTAAATTGAAGCAAAAGCAAGGACAACCTTTTAATTCACTGGATAAAATGGGTCAAAAACACTGCAGTATGATTCTGCATTTTAAAAGGATACTAAAGAAAAACTTACTAAGATAAAGTAGGTGGCAGTGAAATCTTCAATATCAAATTTTTCTCTTTAACAGACTTTATATCATAAATGTTTCCTTTAAAATGACCTCCAGTTATACATAATTTAAAACATTCTATATTAAAACCTTAACATATTACAAATAAAATTAATACAATTGGTTTTAAATGATTTTCTTAGTTTCATAAATGATAAATGATTTAGTTTCCAAATTTTATTTCATTTTCTCCTGATTCAAGAATAGTAATCTTCCAGCTATACCAAATGACTAATATTTCAAGCTATGGATTAATTAGGAAGAAATATTATTTAATAGAATTAAGTTAGATTTATAGACTTAATTTATTTTCCTTTTATAGAATATATTTTAGTCATAACTTAGTTTTAGAATCAAAAAGCTTTTTTAAGTCATTTATATACGAGGGAAAGTGCAACACTTTAAAAAAACATGATTTTCAGTTTTCTTAATGCATGTCATTAGAAATTAGGAATTTGATAACTCAGACCACAGTTTTTTATGTATTCTTAATTTCTCACCAAAATCATAATTGCACAGATCATTAAAACAGCTAATATACATTCTTTATGGTAAGAAGAAAATTGTTCTCACACTCCCTCCAAGGTATGTAAAGGAAAGAACTTTATATATATATATATATATATATATAATTGGTGAAGAGGGTGAATTAAATGTATTTTTACCTCAAAATGCAAATCAATTATCTCCAACTCCTTTTTATGCTTATTCTCAAACTTGTTTTTTATATTATCAAAGAAAATCAGGCCAGGTATAACATATATACATTGGAATGATCATTGTAGTTGCAACAAACTGGGGGTGGCTGATGTGAATGGAGAGTGGGAGGTTGGCTGTGGCCTTTGGTGTGGTAGGGGCACACTGGTAATGGAGCTGGTATTGAATACACAGTGATTTACATGATAAATTCTAAATGTCTGTAGAGCAAGCCACAATGTGTAAGAGAGGGAGACAGAGAGAGAGAAAGAGAGATGGAGACAGAGACAGAGATAGAGAAAAGAGAGAGAGAGGGAAAAGGGATAATGCCTGCTATAGAGGCAGGGTGGGGAGGTGGGAGGGAATGTGGGGACATTGGTGGTGGGAATGGGGCACTGGTAAAGGGATGTGTGCTGTAACACTGTATGACTGAGACCCAATTGTGAACATCTTTGTAACCGTATATCTCACGGTAGTATAATAAAAAAATTAAAATTAAAAAATCCACAGGCACATAATAAACAGGAAGGTTACCTGCTATCCAACACCAGACTCTTCTTCCAATTTATTTTGTCTCAGAACTTAAAAGTTTCTCCAAACTATATATTACCCCAGCCAAAAAAAAATAATGCTTTTTATGTTTCTTCTTTAACCAGCCTTTCTTTTTCTATGCTACCTGGGCACTATTCTGGTCTCTTATTCTTCTTGAAGTGTTGCAAATGTAGCTTCTGTGCCCAAATGCGTTGGCAGGTGGCAGACAGGAGACAGACTTGTCTACACCCAGGGCTCTGCCCCGTGGGCCCTGGATGGTTTATGGTCTGACACAGAAAAACACTCGGCCCCCTGGGATGAACCCACAGCAGAGCCTGGCAAGCTACCCATGGTGGATTTGTTACGCCAAAAACAGTAACAATAGTGGACCTCATTCCCGACAAATGGGGACTTTACTGGTGCCTCCGAGCAAATCAATGAACAATGGGAAGACAAATGACACAAGTAATATTCTTCTTCAGTACTCAATTGCTATGAAGCCAACTCTTAACTTGCACTTGCCTCAATGGATTATATTAAATATTGCATTTTAAGTCAACTACTATCTTACAGGTAGAATTTGTATCACATTGTTCTGTACTGAATATTTTATCACTTGATCACTTGAATCCCGATATTCATCGATTTGCTCGAGCGGGCGCCAGTAACATTTCCATTGGATCCTATCATGTACCAATGTAGCCCAATGGCATCTGGTTGATTCAGGAATATGAAGAGCCTCAAACCATTCCTTCAGGGTCTTTACAAGGAAGTCTGACCATCTTGTAGGTGGCGGCCACGTGATCATTTGATATCCCGTGGGATCCAGTCGGTAATGGCTCTAGTCCAGCGGTTGTCTCTAAATCGCATTACATGTCCAGCCCATCTGATTCTCGATGCCTTGGCAAAAGAGACAGCATCCCTGATTCTGGAATAGCGACGGAGGTCAGAACTTCGAATTCCTTCTCCCACTTGAGTGAGGCGTGATATTCCAAGCATAGCTCTTTCGATTCCTCTCTGGGAGACCCAAATAGCATTTTCATCCTGCTTTCGTAGAGAGCCCAGGTCTCTGAGGCATATGTTAATGCAGGAAAAATGGTGGAGTTGAAGAGATGTTCCCCGGAGCCCGAGGTTCTCTGTCCCTTTAGCTAGTCCTTCGATGCCTTTGAAGGCATTCTATGCTGCTCTCTTCCTCCTGCGCAGCTCAGGTTTTAGGTTGTTCATCATGTTGACTTCTCGACCTAGGTACACATAACTGCTGTATTCAGAGATGTTTGTTCCATTGAGAGTGAATGGGGCCTCAGGAACTAGTTCATTTTTCATGAGCATAGTTTTCTTCAGATTCAGCTGTAGTAGACCTATCTTTCCACATTCTCGGTCGAAGTCAGCCAGCATTTGTGCCGCTTGGCTAATGTTTGGTGTTATTAGAACGATGTCATCAGCGAAGCGGAGGTGGTGTAGTTGCCGACCATCTATCTTCACTCCCATTCCTTCCCATTCTAATTGTCGCATGATGTTTTCGAGGGTGGCACTGAAGAGTTTTGGTGAAATGGTATCACTCTGTCGAACCCCTCTTTTCACATTAATGATCACTTCTTTGTAGAATGGTGAGATTCTGGTGGTGAATCCGTAATACAGCTCACGAAGGATCTTGATGTATTGGGTTTGAATGCCCTGTTTGGTTAGGGGGCTTCGATGACTGCTTCAGTCTCCAAAGAATCAAAGGTTTTCTGTAAATCAATGAACGTGAGACACAGTGGTATCTTGTACCCTACAAACATCAATGAGCTTGGTTACTGTGTGGATATGGTCGATTGTGCTGAATCCTTTCCGGAAGCCAGCTTGCTTGCATAGTTGTCCTTCATCTAGTGTTCTGGCAATCCTGTTCAGGATGACTCGTGTAAACAGCTTGTAGATGACAGATAACAGGCAGATAGGGCGATAGTTGCCGATGTCCTGAATGTCTCCCTTCTTGAACAGTAGAACTGTCCTGCTGGTTTTCCATTGGGAGGGCACCTTGCATTCGGACAGGTAGTGTGTGAAGAGCCGAGCTAGTGTATTGATGAGTACCAATGGCAGATGCTTCTGGTGTCTGGGTCTGACTTTGTCTGGTCCTGGTGCTGTTCCCTTCTTTACCGACGAGATGGCATGTCGGATTTCAGAAGGGAGAACGTTGGGAATGACATATCCATCCTGTGGATTTTGGTATGTGGGCAGGTGGATGTGGCTATAAAAAGAGATTTGAGTAGAAGTCATGGATAATCTTCTCCATTGCCTTTCTGGAAGATGTGATAGATCCATCAGGGCGTCGGAGGGCAGTCATCTTGGTCTTATAGTTGGTGAAGGACAGGCGGGCAGTGCAAATGCTTTTCCCGGCTTCTGCTGCATCTTCCAGTATTTCTGCTCTTCTGTCTTTGAGGTCTTCTTTTATCGCTTCCCTGCACCATTTAGCAAGCTTGGACGTTAGCATTTGGTCTCCTGAGGCTTGCGCCTTGCCATGTTGGCGAATGAGATCGAGAGTTTCTGAAGACAGGCATCCTTTTGTGTCTTTCTCTCTCTCGGCATTCTTCGCACAATCATGGAGGTGCTGAACCAGTCAGTTGTATTCTTCAACGATGTCATAAATAGTGGTATCTTCCCATGTTGCTGCAATGGTGCCAAAGAGTTACCAGTTGGTGGTCGCCCTGGGAGTTCTCTTCTTAAACTTTGCAGCCTTTCCTCCCCATTGCGGGAAGTAGAATTTTGCACGAAGGAGACAGTGATCGGAACCTGTTTGGAATTTGGGGACGACAGCAACATCGGTCAGACAAAACCATTGATTGAAGATGATGTGGTCAATTTCATTGTGGAACTGTCCACCAGGATATTCCCATGTCCAACGTTTCGCTTCAACCTTCTGGAACTGTGAGTTCCCATGAATGGTCTTTGTGGACATGATGAACTCAAATAGTCTCTTACCCTGTTCCTTCCATTCTAGGCCATGGGTCCCGATGTTTCATTAATATTTACAACTTATGAGACAAGAGGTGTCCAACTTTGCCATATGGCAAGTAGCAAAGTGAACACTCACTTCAAAAATATGAAGATGTGGAGTTGGACTCTTTCTAATGAGATAGAGATCACTGCTAATCCCTGTCTTATGTGTCTGTGGGTATGCAATTATTGCATACTTGTCACTTGAATCACTTGTCTTCCTGTTGTTCATCGATTTGCTTGAATGGGCACCAGTAAAATCTCCATACATCCCTGTTGCATGCTAGTGTAGCCCAAGAGAATCTGCTGAGAATCTGCTCGCTCCAGGAGCACGAAGAGCCTCAAACCATTCGTTCAGATCATGGGAATGAGGTCTATAATTGTTATTGTTTTTGCATATCAAATACAACATGGGTAGTTTGCAAGGCTCTTCCATGCGGGTGGGATACTCTCGGTAGTAGGTAGGCTCTCAGTTTGTGCATTTACTGATGAACTGTGTGGTCACAAATTGGCCATACACACATATTATATTGGATATAAGGAATGTTATCTTTCAGATACCATTTGACAGGGTTATCTTGCCTTATGAATGGCCAGCACATAATGAAATTATATCACTATTTATGGAGGTAATATTTGCACAGGGCTGGGGAGATGGCTTAGAGCCAGGTTTCATCCCTGACACCATTGTGCTTGCTGAGCACTGCCAGAAGCACCCCCAAACACCCAGACAGAAATAGTTCCTGAGCTCTGTCAAGTATAGACTACCCACAAGAAAAAAATATATTTGAATCTTTTATTAAATTATATCTTTTCACAACATTTGCATTTTTGTGGGGAAAGATTTGGACCATAACCGCCAGCTCAGGCCTGACACTATTTACTCTGCACTCAGGGATCACCCCTGGCACTCCTCTGGGTACAACTTGGGGTGCCAATGATCAAATCTAGCCTTGTGCAAGGAAAGCTCCCTGCTTGCTGTAGCATTTTTCTGACCTACCATCCCCAACCCCAGTTATCTTTCAATGCATATTTATCTCAAAAGAGTGAAAGCTCTATAAGGACATGAAGCATATTTACCTTTTTACTAACCTCAGTATATTCACTGAAAGGGCTAATAAAGCTATAAAGTAGCTCAGCCTACTAAGAAAATTAAAATAGTAATTAGGAATTACTAAATTAGGGATACAATATTAGGAAAAATACACAATCATTTAGCAGTTACTAACTCTATGCTACTGTTCCGGTCTAAATGTTTGTATCCTTCCCAAATGAATATGTTGAAATTCTTCCATTCAGAGATGGTAACATTAGGAAGAATGGGCTTCAGGAGTTACTTGCATCACATTAAAGTCATCATAAAGGGATTGTTACTCTTATGAAAGGAAAATTTCCTACATTCAAGAAATCAACAAGGTGAAGACTATGAAACTGGTTGAGGAACTTCATTAGAAGGCAACCAAGACCTTCATCTGTACTTCCCACAATCCAAAAAATGTAAGAAATAGGGGCTGGAGCGATAGTCCAGCGGAGAGGGTGTTTGCCTTGCAAGCAGCTGACCGGGTTTGATCCCGGGCATCCCATATAGTCCCCCGGATATGGCCAGTAGTAATTCCTGAGTGCAGAGCCAGGAGTAACCGCTGAGCATTGCCAGGTGTGGCCCAAAAAGGAATAAACTTCTGTTTTTCATAAGCTATCCAGTCTGTGGTATTGTTACAGCAGCAAGGATAAGCTAAGAAAATCAGGTATTCTATTAAATATTCAATTTATATGTGTAACTGATAAATTGAACAAGAGCATGCATGGGATATAGTTACATGCATTATTTTCCATTTCTGTCCCACACTCTCCTTTAAACTTTATTCCACGGAGGTACCTTTCCCTAGCATGGAAACTCACAACACGCATCCACTATTTCCTATTAAATCTCTTTCTAAATCATTCCTTTCCTCTTACCCTACTGGAACATATGGTCTAATGACTATTTTATTTGTTCCTTAAAATGTTTGTGTGTGTGTTTAACCCACATAGTTAACTAAAATTCAAACCCCTTGAGATCGATAGGAGTGATTTCTAAGCACAGAGACAGGAGTAAACTATGAGCACAAAGGACTTGCCCCAAAACAAAAAACAAAGAGATCTCTTTACAAGGGCCAGAGAGATTCTACAGTGTGTAAGGCACTTGCTTTGCATGCGGATGACCTAGATTTTAGTCCCGACACCACATATGGACTCCCAAGCAGCATTGGGACTATACCTGAGCACATAGTTAGCAGTTCAAACTGAGATCTGCCAGATGTGCACCAAAAAACAAACAAAAAATAAATTTGGGATATATGTATATATGTACATGTGTTCAAGTTACATGGGACTGTGGTAGAAAATCCCCTTCCTGTGAAGAGTGCAACAATAGAGAAGATTTCATCTTGTCTAAAGCCTTTACCAACTTCCCAGTGAGAAATAATCTCTGACTCCATGGTGCTTGATAAATAATGAGGATACACCTTTTCTGTCTGGCCCAGATATGCTGATCCAGAGACTCACAGACATGGGACAGAGCTACTAATGACTCTCCCTGTGCCCAGCCGCTCACGAGGCACCCGGGAGGGATGGCGGGTTCTAGCCCTGGCCCGCCACCCCAGCATAGCCTCGCAAGAAGCCAGACGACCCCCAACTCCATGAGGGCTGCCATTTTCCAAATATGGACTCCCCTCTTGTCAGAACTCCACCTAGCATAAGAGCCTAGCACAGCCCTCATGGAGTGGGGGTCGTCTGGTTCATCAATAAATGCTGGAGATCAGAGGTGACTACAAGAATATGCTACCCATACAGCAGATCCTGGGAAACCACCCAGGTTGTATTTGATATGCCAAATACCAGTAACAATTATAGAACTCATTCCCATGACCTGATGGAATGGTTTGAGGTTCTTTATGTTCCTGAAGCAAGCAGATGCCCTTGGGCTCTACTAGCATGAGACAGGACATATGAAGATGTTACTGGTGTCTGCTCGAGCAAATCGATGATGAAAGGGAAGGCAGTGATACAGTGATACAGTGCTATATATATATACACACACACACACACACACACACACACACACACACAAAGATATCTCTATATGCATTCCAAGACAGTATTTTAATTTGTCTTCTGATAACAATGGCAATAAGTTTATACATTCTTTTATTTTTCTTTGCTTTTTTGGGTCACACCTGGCGATGCTCAAAAGGTTACCCCGGTCGGTGCTCGGGGTACCATATGGGATGCTGGGGATCGAACCCAGGTTGGCGCATTCAAAGCAAATGGCCTACCTGCTGTGCTATCGCTCCAGCCCCAGTTTATGCATTCTAGAGGGAACAAAAATGCCTATTTTACAAACAATTACCCCACAGATAATTTGGAAACACAAAAATACATCCGTCATTTCCAAGACCGTCATGAAAAAAAAAATCTCATTAAAATAGTTACAATCCGGGACTGGAGCGATAGCCCAGCAGGTAGGGCATTTGCGTTGCACGCGGCCAGCCTATGCAGCCCGGGTTCAATCCCGGCATCCCATATGGTCCCCCAAGCATCGCCAGGAGTAATTCCTGAGTGCAGATCCAGGAGTAACCCCTGAGCGTCATCGCCTGTGACCCAAAAAAGCAAAAAAAATAAATAAATAAGTAAAATAGTTACAATCCAATCATGGATGCGAAAAAGACAAATACACAGAAGGAGAAAGACAAGTAAGTTCTCATCCTTCAAGGGATGTAAAGTATCAATTGACTGGAAACCCTGGGCCTGGATTACTGACAGAATTCCAAGGAAAGGAGGCGGAGCAAGAGATGGAGTGGTGCTAACATAAGGGCATTGGCTAAGAGTGTGGGACAATTTTGGTAGTTGTGGAGGTGAGGTTATCAAACTGTAAGTTACAATACTACTCTAAGCAAGTGACCCAAACGAAATTTTAAAAACAATGAGTTTGATAAGGTGGGGGTATGAGAGGGTATTGGGGTGCAGACAGTGGAATGTGCTATATGATGAGGTTTATGGAGTTGGAATGTTGCATGTCTGAAACTTTGTAACGGTCTTGTAAATCAGGGTGCCTAAATATTTTAAAAATCAGAACAAATAAAGACACTTGCAATCCAAAGTTAAAACCTGTAATTATGTTTTAAAATCCCACATCAAGGCATCATGGGGCTAGATGAATAGCACAGCGGGTAAAGCTTTTAGCCTCGCATTAGGCCGACCCGGGTTCGATCCCTGGCAGCTATCTCATTTGCTCCCTGAGTACCGCCAGGAGTAATTCCTGAGCGAAGAGCCAGGAGTAACCCCCTGAGTATTGCCAGGTGTGACACAAAAGTTACAAATAAATAAAAACATAAATACATAAATAAATAAATAGATAAAGCCCACATCAGAACAAACTAGACCACCTTAAACCTATTTGGTCTGAGGCATCGCAGCTTTACTATTCTTCCCTATTCACTGAACTGAGACATAATTGCCGGAGCTCTGCATAAGTTCAAGACACTTGCCGTAATACCTCGACAAGGACATTTTGTGAAATGCTTACAATAAATTCAGTTTCCATCCAGTTTACTTTGTTCAAAGAATTAGCGATCTACCACTCTATTTATATAGCTAACATCTGCATGTCTCTCTGTCCACCATGCATTCATCTCCGTTTCCGATGAGAGCTTTTAGGATCTAATCTCTTCGCAACTTTCTACAGTACTAAACAGCAATGCTAACTAGTGCATCCACTAGGCACAGCCAGCAGCCCTGGAAAGCCGGTGCCCTTGCTTTAGGGGCCGTGGCAGACGCACGGCCCAGGTACAGACTCGCAGGCCAGGAGCGCGGCGCAGCGGGTTTCCAGCCCTCCCGGCCCGCCCCTGCGACCGCAGCCGGCCCGCCCCTTACCTTTCTCGCTCACGCTCTCGCTCTCCAGCTCCACGTCCTCGCAGCTCGTGTACTCCGGCGTGGACACGCCCTCCTCCTCCGAGCTGCTCACCGACATCTGCCTCTTCTTGCCGCCCCTCTTGGCGCGGTGCGGCTTGGGCGGCGAGGGCCGCACCGACTCGGACTGGTCGGAGCTCAGAGAGTCGTTCCGCAGCATGGTCTCCACCTTCTCGCGCTTGGCCTTTCGGATGAGCACCGCCGAGCTGGGGTCCAAGCGGCTCTGCTTCCCTGAGGGGCTCTGGGGCTTTGGGCTGCGGGGCTTCTGGGGGGGCCGGCCCATGCCTGGGCGCGGGAGGGCTGTGGTTCGTTACCTGCTTGGCGCCCGGCGGCGCCCTGACCTCCGCAGTCCTCTCGGCCGAGTAGGCCCGCGGCGACTCGGGCGGCGACGCCCTGGAGGCGGCCGGAGCGCGCTTGCCGGCCTTGCTGTCGGGCTGCGCGACGGCTGCCTCGGTGCGCGGCAACGCCACGTCGCTGTGGCGCCGCTCGTGCCTCGCGCGGGACACCCGGGCGTGCATGCGCATCTGCTGCTCCTCGGGCGGCGGCTTCACCGGGTACCGCGCCAGGTTGGGGTCGCTGCGGTACCTCGTCTGGTATTCCTCCTCCTTCCTTTGCTTCTCGTCCAAGGCTTTGGCATCGTCTCTCTTCTGGGGCACGTCGGGGTAGTCCTGCGAACGCCCCTTCTCGAGCCTTCGGCTTTCCCGCCTTTCTTTGCGCTCGCGCTCCTCCAGGGGACCCCTCCCCGGGCTGCGCGGTGCCCTTGGGCGCGCGCTTCCTCTCGCTCTTCGGGGCGCCTTTGCCATTGGGCTCGAAACCCCCGCCGTTTTCTTCCCTACGGGACACAAGGTAATGTCAAGGAGAGCACAGTATATGCAGCGACAAAAGCGAAATCCAGACAATATTAAAAGCCCTTCGTCGCATTCCAGATTTAAAGTCTTTGTAATAGTTCCGATACCGTGTCCCGTTAAAAAAGCGATATGACAGTCTCATTAAATCTTTATATCTGACCGAGTTTCTAAATAAACTCCTTTGCATGATATTATACTCAGAGACTATAAACGCTGCCTGTCAAGAATTGTTCGCTTTTTGTTTCTGTTTTGCTTTTTTGGAGCCCACTAGACGGTGCTCAGGGCTTCCGCGTGGCTCAGGGGTCATTTCTAGTATTGCTGGGTGGGAGTGGGGACATATGCAGTTCCGGGGAGCCACCAGGTTCCACCGTATGCAAGGCCAACACTGGAACCTCTGGAACTTGCTACCTCTGCATAATTAGAATTATAAATTAGGTTAATAAAAGCCTTGATTAACTCAAATGAACATATATTTTTACTTTTTTTTTGTTGTTGTTGCTTTTTGGGTCACACCCGGCGGTGCTCAGGGGTTACTCCTGGCTCTGCACTCAGGAATTACTCCTGGCGGTGCTCGGGGGACCATATAGGATGCCGGGGATCGAACCCGGGCCGGCAGGGGCCGGCCGGGTGCAAGGCAAACGCCCTACCTGTTGGGCCATCGCTCCAGCCCCTATATTTTTACTTTTGTTTTGAATTAATAATTAGTCCAGTGAAAATAATAAATACAACATTAAAAAATGTCTCAAAAAGACAACATACAATCAGTTCAAAACTATGTTCTTGACAGATATTTCGGCCATACATATTATCTTTTGCTATAACTGATAATTTTCAAGAACTGTGACTGCTGTATTTCAGAAATCAAGTCTAATGATACATCAATAGAATAAAGTATATTTGAGATCAACTGCACTCAAAAAATTTTTGAGGGTTGATTAGAATAAAAAATTATTGACCCTTAACTCTCATTTATAGCCATTGGCAAAAATAAAAGAAGTATTGAAAATGTTAATATTATTCATTTTCCCTTCCCTCTACCTCTTCCCTCTGCCTCATTTGAATAAGCTCAAAAGAGAATTTAGTTCAATCCTGTGGAAGTCTCTGACAATGATAAAAGAAAAGAAGAATATTGACACTTGTAGATTTTTTTGTTAAATCGCCTTTTTTTTTTTTTTTTGCTTTTTGGGTCACAGCTGGCAATGCTCAGGGGTTACTCCTGGCTCAGCACTCAGGAATTACTCCTGGCAGTGCTCAGGGGACCATATGGGATGCTGGGGATTGAACCCGGCTGGCACAGGCCGGCCGTGTGCAAGGCAAACACCCTACCTGCTGGACTATTGCTCCGGTCCAAATTGCCTTTGGTCCTTCACAATAGACTGGAGAACAGTAACTATACCAGAAGTTACTTGAATAATTTGCCTTGGTGAAGCAGTTTTGACACTATAGATCTATTACACATTTAAAATAGAGGCAGCTGGTCCAGAGACAGTATGGGGGTAAGTTTGCATTGGATGAGGCTGACCTGGGTTCTATCCCTGGTGCTACCTATGGATCCCTAAGCACTACCAGGAGTTACCCCTGAGCACATGGCCAAGAGTAAGCCCTGAGTGTAGCTGGGTGCAACCCAAAAACCAAAGAAAAAAGAAAATGTAGACCTCTGGTGATTTTGCTCATCCTGAATCCATAGGTCCATAGAGCTTTCCAGAGGGACCAATATTTGATTGAAGATCCCAAAGCAGATGCCATTGACAAAAATTGGAAAAATTGGGAAAACAAGATACTAGTTAAATAAAGGGGAATCTGTATTGCGATTTAACAAAGCAATAATGGGTGATACATTACCATCAGCCTGAAGAGGAACTGGAGATAGTAGGGGTGGGTGGAAGTGAAAGGGTTTAAAATGGCAGAATAAATCAAAATAAATTTTATTTGTGGCATAACATTGCATGACCCTTTGAAGTAAAAGGGATTTTTCACTAGAGTGTGTAACTACAGTTTCCAATGTAAATCTGTCATTATGAGCACAATTATTATCAAATAGTTTTTATAAAAGCATGATGACTACACTGCAAATGCTTAGTATCTCCTTATGCATAGTTACCCTCATTAGAAGTTACATGGAGTTTTCTTAAAATATTCATAAATAACGCTTACCAGTAACAATTATAGACCTCATTCCCAAGACCTGATGGAATGATCTAAGGTTCTTTATGTTCCTGGAGTGAGCAGATGCCCTTGGGCTACACTAGCAAGTGACAGGACATATGGAGATGTCACTGGTGCCTGCTCGAGCAAATTGATGAACAACGGGAAGACAAGTGATACAATGCTTACCTTGCAAAGTTGAGATGAGGATTAAAAGAGCAACATCTGTGAAAATGCCTCGTGAAATGATAATATTAGGCAAATTCTTTTTTTTTTTTCTTTTTTGGGTCCCACCCGGCGATGCTCAGGGGTTGCTCCTGGCTCTGCACTCAGGAATCACTCCTGGCGGTGCTCGGGGGACCATATGGGATGCTGGGGATCGAACCCGGGCCGGCATGGGCCGGCCACATGCAAGGCAAATGCCCTACCTGCTGGGCTATCGCTCCTGCCCCAGCAAATTCTTTTTTTAAAGTCTCATTTTTTCCTATAATATCTTAACTCTCCTTGAATTATTCAGTTTTCACTAGCTCTTGATGAGTGTGCAAAATATGATCAAGAATGCTACAATACTTTAGAATTAACTTCTGCTCTTTCACTCATACCTGTGTGAAGGTGCCTATCCTTTAATGCCACCTATATTTATTTTTCCTTCTCCTGAACCTATACTAATCTGTTAGTTTCCTAGTTATAGATCACTGGGTAATTTATGCAATAAAAGAGCACTTGACTTTGTCCGTCTCAAAAATTCATAAGATCAAATGAAAAGAAATGTCACATGAAGAAATCTGTCATTCAAGACTGAAAATTGAAGTCATCATAGTTTTTGTTTTTCACATGTCAAAAGAAAGATTATTATTTTCTTTAGAAATTTTATAGGGGCCAGAGCGATAGCACAGCAGGTAGGGCATTTGCCTTGCACGCGGCCGACCCGGAGTTCGATCCCCAGTATCCCATATTATGCCCTGAGCACCACCAGGAGTAATTCCTGAGCGAAGAGCCCAGGAGTAACCCCTTAGTGTCGCCAGGTGTGACCCAAAAAACAAAATAAATAAATATAAATAAAAATTCTATAGATCCAAATTTTCTTAAAATTATTATTTTTGATTAATCCCAAACAGCATCATAAATGTTTTTGTCTCATCTTCTCACTCTTATCCACAATTTTTTTATCAAATACTATTAATTTTACCTTCACTGAGGAACTGTGTCCTGTCTTCTTTTTCTTATTTATTAACTTATTTTTTATTACTGAAAAATCACATTACATGGGCTGGACATGTAATGCGATTTGGAGATGACTGTTGGACTAGAGCATTACTGACTGGATCCCACAGGATATCAAAAGATCACGTGGCCACCCAACCTACAATATGGTCAGACTTCTTCGTCAAGACCCTGAACGAACGGTTTGAGGCTCTTCGTATTCCTGAAGAAACCAGATGCCATTGGGCTACACTGGCATGTGATAGGGTCAAATGGAAATGTTACTGGCGCCTGCTTGAGCAAATCGATGAATAACGGGATGTCAAGTGATCAAGTGATTAACTTATTTATTTGGTTTGGGGACCACACCTGGTGGTGCTGCAGGGTTACTCCCAGCTCTCTGCTCAGCAGTGCTTGGGCCGCTCTCCTCTCAAAGCAGTTTGGGTTCACTCTTTTTATCATTATATCTTTTTATTTTTTTTTAAATGTTCTCTTTTACTCTACCTGTCTTACAATTCTTGCCTACGTAAAACACTTAATTCAGACAATATCTCTTCTGTTTGGCTCCCAAAGAACTATATATTTTACCTTTGATAAAAACCAGCCTTAGGTTGTCCTGCCACCTGCCTTCCTATTATATGGTCTCACCCTAGGATTTGTGAGAAGAGGGGATCACATCCTAATCGTTATAACCTCAAGATTGTGGTAGAGGAAACAGATTGTTTGCTTACAGTAAACATAAGGGCTACTGGCTTCAATATGGCTTCATTCATTGAATTCTGACCATATATCAGCTTCTGAATGCAAGCTCATATTTAGCAGATTTCTAAGGTAGTTGTACTACCCAGTGTAGCATAGCCTTTGATGGGAACCCAAGGGACGTAAATGTTGAAGTCCTTGATCATATTAAGTAGAATATTTTTGAAAATGGGATAAAATAACCTTCCTTAGAACATACTCTTTCAGAGGAATAAGAGTTATACAAATTAAAGGAAACATAAAAAAATCTGTCTTTGAAAGCACTATTACTTGATACATAGCATTATCTGATCATAATACATTCTTTGATGAGTGAATCGGTCAATGGAGATAAGTTACCTGATTGTGTTTGTCCATACCTATACCTAAAATCTCAGTGACTTTTCGTTATTCCTAGAATAAAAATTTATAATTAGGACCTGGAGCAGCAGTACAGCAGGTAGGGTGTTTGCCTTGCACACTGCCGCCCCGGGTTTGATCCCCGGCATCCTATATGGTCCATGGTGCACTGGCAGTAACAATTTCTGAGTGCAGTCAGGAGTAAGCCCTGAAAATTGCCAGGTGTGACCCAAAAAGAAAAAGATGTAAACTTAAAAAAAGACCCAACCTGAATGCTGCCTCCTAACTCTCCTCCTCTGAATTCTTTAGCCATTAGTGTACCCTCTAAGTTTTTGCCTAGACCTGTTCCTTCAGATTACGTGCCGTGTATGCACTGGAAGTATACATCTTACCTTTTGCCTCTGTCATTTATTTTTTTTGGTCACTTTTCAGAATTTGGCATACAAAAAACGACCTCAAACAAAATTTTGTATACACACCTTCTCTTAAAATACACTCTCAATTAAAAGACTAATTTTGTATATGAACAAATGGAAAATGTTGCTCTGCATTCAGTGTTTACTTGCTCATAGTTCCTCTTTCTTGTTCATATTATTGTAATCAAGTTACACCATATTGTAAGAATTTCAGATTGGAGATATAGTTAAAGTGCTTGCCTTGCAGGTGGCCAACCCTGGCTAGATCATCTGCACCACATATGGTCTCATGAGCGCTAAGGGTCACTCCTGAGCACAGAGCCAGGAACAGCTCTTAAGCACTGCTGGGAGGCTTTTATGAGCCTAAAGACCCTCTCCTATCAGAAAAAAAAGCTAATGATTTTTTTTTCTTTTTTGGGTCACACCTGGCAATGCTCAGTGGTTATTCCTGGCTCTGCACTCAGGAATTACTCTGGCCATTTGCAAGGCAAACGCCCTACCCTCTGGGCTATCGCTCAGGCCCCAAGCTAATAAATTTTAAAAAATAACTATAATTCCTTTTGTTAATTTCTTAAGGTGACTTAATCAGGGCAGTAGTTAACATATTTGGCATAATCAATAAAGTTTCTCAACTAAGGTAATCTATGGAAGGATGCATTTCAGAGAGTGATTAAGGTACTAAGTACTTACTGGCACATCCCCTCTCCCCCCCTCTCCCCAGCCAAGTATTTCACAGTTTTCTTTTAACAGCAGTCAGATTCTGGACCATGGGCTTTGTTTTATAGGATTAATGAACTATTACCTCTCTCTGGGAGGTTCACTTCTAGACCTGGAGGCAGCCTGCTTCTGGTCGAGCCCCATGGCTGGCTGTGAGGGCTCAGCCCCTTTACTCCTCTCTGGTTGTGCGCCGCGAGGAGCTGTGTCCTGCGAGGAGGCAGCCGTGCTCAGGGGTGTCTGTGACCGCGATCGCTCTTGGAGCCGTGCTTTCTTTTCTCTGGGTACCTCAGAACCAGCACCTGTAGCTGTGTCACTTAGAGTTCCATCCTGACTTGGCTGTTGAGGGCCACTTCCAAAGAACCATGCCCCAGATTTAGTTAAGATTTCTTGTTGCTTTCGACATAAATTGCATACCCACATAACCTATTTGAAGAAGAGAAAACAACATAAATTTTCTATGCTGTTTGGAAATAATTTAACTTCATTACAGGAAAATGTTTAGGAAAAAGGAATAGATGCCATCTTCAATTTATCTTGGTAAATTTTCCATGAAGATTATCTGTGCACAGTTATGGTAAAGTAGATGACTGGGATCTATTTATAATCAAAGTACCCTTAAGTAGCAGTAAGAGTAGAGGTCTTTTGGCCTGGCATTTCTAGTTCTATGAATCTGTGTTTACTTTTACCAGGATCTAGCCATCATATGGTGTATGATTGACTAGGAAACTTTTTACATTAATGAAAAATGTCCTAAGCAGGTTAGTAAATTAATTATGAAATGGTAGTAGGAAATATTTTATGTAAAGCTATAGAATATTTCTTTACACAAACCTGTTTAAAACATGACTGTTGTCTGAAAATATCCATTATTAAAGCTACCATTAAATATTTTGAGAAAACTATTAAACATTAGCTATAAAAGAGGTGAATTGTACATTATCTTCAGTTTATTAGCCATAAATCCACTCAAGATTTTGTATGTGCTGAAATGTAACTACACATATAACATTGATCCTTGTGTATATTTACTAAAGTGATCAATCTGAAGTGGGTTACTCATATTTGATTACTTCAATGCAGTCTAATGAATTAAGAGAGTTATTTTGTGGGGCCGGAGCGATAGTCCAGCAGGTAGGGCGTTTGCCTTGCACGTGGCCGGCCCATACCGGCCCAGGTTCGATTCTCGGCATCTCATATGGTCCCCCGAGCACCGCCAGGAGTAGTTCCTGAGTGCAGAGCCAGGGGTAACCCCTGAGCATTGCCGGGTGTGACCCAAAAAGCAAAAAAAAAAAAAAAAAAAAGAGAGAGAGAGAGTTATTTTGGAACAATCATTTGGAAACTCTGATAAACTGTATGAATGTTAATTATTGAAAATCTACGTGTTTGGTCATCTCTTATTGATAAATGAATGATAATTAGAAGTGTATAGGTAACAAAAATAATTAATAATGACAACAGAAAAACTAGCAGACTTGAGCTGAGACAGGTGCCTGCAGCACCATCAGCCTTTGCTTCAAATAGCATCAGAACCTGTATTTTTGTGTTATGATTTCACCTTGTTGCCTAAATTGCTTTCCTCTAAGCATACTTTGGGCTTTTTATAATTCAGAAACAGCACAAAATCTGAATACTAAATTGCAAGCATTAGTTTCATATTCTAATTTGGTCTATAATTACTCAAAACACACGTCTTAATAATGAACAAATTCTAAAGATGTGCAATAATGAAATAAGGGATAGTCAAAAAGAATATTTTTTAACTTACAGTGAAGAAATATGCTACAGGAAAGATTCAGAGGGATAGTGTGCAAACCTATGACTATCTCCACTCAAAAAAAATTAAAATATTAAATGGTTAAGTTAGAATAAGCAAAAAAGGGAGAAAAATAATTTTCCACATTGAAAATACTGCAGGATAAACCTCTAGAAGTGCCACATTCCAGGAAAGAAAACAAAAAATTAAATCAAATATGGAGAAACTCAAATGGAATAATATTGTCTATAAAAATTTTAAGATTGAGACAATTAATTTTTCCTTCACACTTTCTCATGTCACTAAATAAAGTGCACAAATACCAAAAAAGCAATAAGTATAGGATATATACAGTATAGCATACTGATCACGGAATTCATATTCATTAAGATGTGAGGTGAACAATGCATTGATTGAACCTATATCAAACAAAGGCCTTATAGGATATAATTCAAACTAAATTGCTTGCCAAATAATGCTATATTTTGCACAACATATTACCATCTACCTAATGTTCTAAGAAAAGTCCTTCTGAAGTTCTAATTGATTGCCTATGGATATGTAAAAGATAATATGGTAAGGATTAGCAGAACATTAGATGAAGGACAGCCATGCGAGCAATCTGGTTTCCTAAAAGGATTCAGCACAATGAACCATATCCACATGGTAACCAAGCTCATTGAAGTTTGTAGGGAGTTCAAGATGCTGCTCTGTCTCACATTCATTGATTTAAAGAAAGCCTTTGATTCTGTTGAGGCTGAAGCGGTCATTGAAGCCCTAGCCAAGCAGGGCGTTCAAACCCAATACATCAAGATCCTTCGTGAGCTGTATTATGGATTCACCACCAGGATCTCACCATTCTACAAGGAAGTGATCATTGATGTCAAAAGAGGGGTTCGGGAGGGTGATACCATTTCACTAAAACTCTTCACTGCCACCCTCGAGAACATCATGCGACAATTAGAATGGGAAGGAATGGGAGTGAAGATAGACGGTCGGCAACTACACCACCTCCGCTTCACTGATGACATCATTCTAATAATACCGATTATTAGCCAAGCAGCACAAATGCTGGCTGACTTTGAGAATGTGGAAATATAGGTCTACAGCTGAATCTCAGCAAAACCATGTTCATGAAAAATGAACTAGTTCCAGAGGCCCCATTCACTCTCAATGGAACAAACATCTGTGAATGCAGCAGTTATGTGTACCTAGATTGAGAAGTCAACATGATGAACGACCTAAAACCTGAGCTGTGCAGGAGGAAGAGAGCAGCATGGAATGCCTTCAAAGGCATCGAAGAAATAGCTAAAAAGGACAAAGAACCTCAGCTCTGGGCACATCTCTTTGACTCCACCATTCTCCCTGTATTAACATACACCTCAGAGACCTGGGCCCTATGAAAGCAGGGATGAGAACGCTATTCGGGTCTCTCAAAGAGGAATCGAAAAGAGCTATGTTTGGAATATCACGCCTCACTCAAGTGAGAGAAGGAATCTGTAGTTCTGACCTCCGTTGATGATCAGAGTCAGGGATGCTGTCTCGTTTGCCAAGACATCGAAAATCAGATGGGCTGGACATATAATGCAATTTGGAGATGACAGCTGGACTAGAGCTGTTACCAACTGGATCCCACGAGACATCAAATGATCACGTGGTCGCCCACCTACAAGATGGTCAGACTTATTCATCAAGACCCTGAATGAATGGTTTGAGACTCTTCGTATTCCTGAAGCAACCAGATGCCATTGGGCTACACTGGCATGTGATAGGGTCAAATGTAAATGTTACCTGCACCTTCTCGAGAAAATCGATGAATAACGGGATGTCAAGTGATCAAATGATCAAGTGAATATGGTAGCGTAGGGCCTACATTTCCATGCAAACTTACATACCCTGGCTGGGGACAGATAAGTGCTTCTTCCTTGCTTGCCTCCTCATTAGCTGACAAACTAAGGGTGACAATGTCTTAAATTATTTAGAGATATTAATATGAAACTTCCTGCCCCTTGAGGTGTTGCAGGTGTGGCTGTGGTAAACGGCTGCGTAGGCAGGTGGCAGACAGGAGGCAGGCTTGTCTACACTTAGGGCTCTGCCCCGTAGGCCCTGGATGGTTGATGGTCTGACCTAGAAAAATACTGGGTGCCCTGGGGTCAACCCAGAGCCACGGCAGAACCTGGTGAGCTACCCATGGTGTATTCAATATGCCCAAAGCAGTAACAATAATGTACCTCATTGGCAACTAATGGAGATGTTACTGGCACATGCTCGAGCAAATTGATGAACAACGGGAAGACAAGTGTCAAATGATAAGTGACAATATGAAACTCAATATGAAACTCTTTAGAATCAAGAAATACTTTAAATTTGTACTGATTATAATAAACAAAAGTAAGTTCACAAAGCAGGTTTTTGCTACAAAAATTTTTAAAATATTAAATTTATAGTGTATAGAGAGACTGTACAGAAGTTACTACACATGGTTTGCATCATGCAGCCTACTTTGATTTGATCCCAGGTACAACAAGATGCCCCAGGCAGTCCAGGTGTAATCTGAAGCCACAACCACATCCCCCAAACTTCTAGGGTGGTCTGAGAAATCCCTGACCTGAGCAGCACTGCATCTTGGGATGTACACATTGAAATACATTCTTGGTTGGCCAACAATCATCTGGAGAGACCCTTATGTCTTCCTGAGCACTGCTTTGGTGACTACCGAAATCACTTCCTCAAAATATTTGGGATAAATATGCATTTCCTTTAAAGCAATCCAGAAACAAAATAAAATGCATAATTATTATATAATTTCCAAAATTAAAATGAATAAAGAAGCGGCAATTATTAATTATACCATAAATCTGAATATTTTCCAGTGTTATGTTCTTATTTTTATTACTTTGTATCTTAAATGTTAATCAAATGAATTGGTATAATTGGCCTTGGTTCATAAAGCAATTGGCGAATTTGGGAAAACTTACATATCTATCTGAGTACATGTGTATGTAGACTAGTTATCAATGACCATGCTTCTAGAATTTAGGGAAGTGTGACTAGATTACAAATAGAGCTTTATACTACTATATGTATACTACAGATACATGATAACCTATCAGTGCCTATATTACAAACCATAATGTCTGGAAGGTGAGAGAGAGAGATAGAGAAAAAAGAAAATTTCTTGTCATAGATGTAGGTTGGAGTGGGGATGAGGGATGGGTCAATGGTGGCATTAGGCAAACTGGGGACACTGGTAATGGGAAATGTATACTGGTGAAGGAATGGATATTGGAGCATCCTATGAAACCGAATCATTAACTCATTGTAACTTTGTATCTCATGGTGATTCAATAAATTATAAATTATTTTAGATATTTATAAACTTAAATATAATTTAAAAAATTTAAATTATATTAGATATTTTACATAATATAAATACAGTACATAAATAACTGAATAGGGTTCAATTGGATGAATTGCAAACTCAAAAGATTAGAAGTAAAGACACTAGAACATTCCAAATAATACAAAATAACTTACTTTTCTCAATAAAGAGAAGTAAAACAAACTGCTGATCAGAACTGAAAGCATTATGTCAATCAAAATATCCTAGGTATTCTTTAGAACAGAAAACAAAATGGACAAAACTATGTGGGGTTTTTTTTTCTCCAGTGAAAGAAGACAATGATAAAGAAAAAGACTACTGTGTGTTCTGGATAGTGTAAACAAATGCAAAGAAAAGGGGACTGAGCATTTCATTTTGTAGTGGAGTTCAATTCAAAATTGGTTGGTCAGGGGAAAAAAAAGGCATCATTGAGAAAATGGTATTTGAATAGCAGTGAATTCTTTGGAAGTTATCTAGGGAAACCTTGTCAGGCTTCAATAATAGTGGGTGGAAAAGAACTTTAGGGGCTTATACTTAGTGGTTTCAAGAAACAGCTAGAGATAAGTGTGTGAAGAATAGAGCAATATGAAATGTGAAATGGGTCAGAAAGAGCATCAAGGCTCAGACAGTAGGTGTCTGAGTCACAGCAAAGACTGACTTGAATGACAGTAATGAGGAGCTATTGAAATGCTTAAAGCCAAGAAATGAACCGGTATATTTTAGCTTTTAGTGGAATTCATCTGGTTGCTGTGCTGAGAATAAAATGTATGAATCATTTTTGTGAACTCTTTGTGAATTGAATTCTAATGCTGTTATTTACTCTGTGGGCTCATCTTTTCCAGATGATTCCCTATTCCCTATCTTATTTTTTTCCTGTCACTTTGTTGAAGGTGAATCTCTCTTTACATATGACAGAAATATATATTGTTTTTCCAAGAATTTTGTTTAAGTAGCAGCAACATATGCACCAATCCTTATTTTAAGTGCTCAGGAAACTCATTGTGTTCACCTGAGCTCTGGATTCAGCTCTTCTGCTCGGTAAGAACTTTGGTTCCATCAATAAACTTTTGATTTTCCGCATCAAAAACTGTTCTTCTCTAGTGATCCTCCCTTTTGACTTGTACCATTAAAAGATATAAAACCATCATGAGTTTTTTTTCAGTAAATTTTTTCTTCTTTGACCACACCCAGTAGTGCTCAGGGTTTATTCATGACAGCACTCAGTGACCATTCTTAGTCTAGCGCAGGGGATAAAACAGAGTGCTGAGAAGTGAACTAGACTGGCCATCTGCAAGGCAACCTCCTTATATGCGATACTATTCCTCCAGACCCCAGTGGGGAAAAAAAATTGGGAGCTAGAGCAGTAGTTCAGCAGGTAGGAAACTTGCCTTGCATATGGTTGACCTGATTGGATCAGATCCCCAACAATACGCATGGTTCCCCAAATCCTGCAAGGAGTGATCCCTGAATCCAGAAGTAAGCTGAGTAAGCCCTGAGCATCACTGGGTGTGCATATCTCAAAAAAAAGAAGAGGAAGAAGGAGATTTTTATTTTTCTATTTATTAATCACTATCACTATCACTATCTTCCCGTTAATCATCTATTTGCTAGAGCGGCACCAGTAATATCTCCATATGTCCTGATTCATGCTAGTAGAATCCAAAGGCATCCGCTTGCTCCAGGAACATAAAGAGCCTCAAACCATTATATTAGGTCACGGGAATGACCTAATATAAATGTTACTGGTATTTGGCATATAAAATTCTACACGAGCAGCTTGCCAGGGTTGCCGTGCAGGTGGCATACTATTGTAGTCACCTCTAAATAAAGCATGTATTGATGAACCACGCGGCCACTCTGCTGGGTGGAGTTGTGATGAGAGGGAAGTCCAGATATGGAAAATGGCGGGCCCATTTGTTGATATAATGTATTTTATTGATTGACTTGTGAATGTTGAACCATCCTTGCATTCCCAGGATGAATCCCACTTGGTCATGGTGTATAATATTTTTTGATGACTCTTTGGATTCTATTTCCTAGTATTTTGTTGAAAATCTTAGCATCTATGTTCATCAGGACGATTGTTCAGTAGTTTTCCTTTTTGTGACATCCCTGTCTGCTTTCGGTATCAGGGTGATATGTGCCTCGTAAAAGCTATTTGATAGTGTTTCTCTTTCTACTAGCCCACAGCATGCATCATTCTCAATGGGGAAAAACTGAAAGCCTTCCCCTTAAGATCAGGGACAAGACAAGGCTGCCCACTCTCACCACTTCTATTCAATATAGTACTGGAAGTACTTGCCATAGCAATCAGGGAAGAAAAAGACATAAAGGGCTTCCAGATAGGAAGGGAAGAAGCCAAGTTGTCACTATTTGCAGATGACATAATATTATACCTGGAAAACCCTAAACTCTCAACCAAAAAATCCTAGAAATAATAGATTCTTACAGCAGAGTGGCAGGGTAGAAAATCAATACACAAAAAGTCAATGGCCTTCCTATATGCAAACAATGAAAGAGAAGAAAGGGACATTAAAGAAACTATCCCATTAACAATTGCGCCACAGAAAATCAAATACCTAGGAATCAGTTTTTTGACAAAGAATGTAAAGGATCTCTACAAGGAAAACTACAAAACGTTACTTCAGGAAATAAAAGAGGACCAGAGGAAATGGAGACACATTCCCTGCTCATGGATTGGAAGGATTAACAGTATCAAAATAGCAATACTCCCTAGAGCTTTATACAGATTCAATGTGGTCCCTATAAAGATACCCATGTGTTCTTCAAAGAAATTGAACAAACACTCCTGAAATTTTTATGGAATAATAAACTCCCATGAATAGCTAAAGCAATCCTTGGGAAAAAGAAGATGGTAGGTATCAATCTCCCCAACCTCAAGCTCTACTATAGAGCAGTTGTAATTAAGACAGTGTGGTATTGGTATAGAGACAGACCCGTAGACCTATGGAATAGAATGAATATCGTGAAGCACACTCTCAAATATACAATCACTTAATCTTCGATAAAGGAGAAAAAATATTAAGTGGAGCAAAGAAAGCCTCTTCAACAAATGGTGCTGGGAAAACTGGGCAGCTACATGTAAAAAAAGGAACTTAGACCTCCTTCTGCACCTCAAAAGAAACGGTGACCAAGATAAAAAGACAATCCACAGAGTGGGAAAGGATATTCACCCAATACCCATCTGACAAGGGGCTAATATCCAGGATATATCAGGCACTGGTAACACTTCACAAGAAAAAACAGCCAACCCCATCAAAAATGGGGAGAGGAAATGGACAGAAGCTTGCAAAAAGAAGAAATTTGAATGGCCAAAAGGCATATGAAAAACTGCTCTTCATCATGAATCATCACGGAGATGCAAATCAAAACAACAGTGACGTACCATCTCATACCAGAGAGACTGGCACACATCCAAACAGCAAGAACAACCTGTGCTGGGGTGGATGTGGGGAAAAATTGACTCTCATCCACTGTTGGTGGGAGTGCTGATTGGTCCAGCCCTTTTGGAAAACAATATGGGCATTCCTCCGAAATCTAGATATTGAGCTCCCATTTGATCCAGCAATACCGCTCCTGGGAATATACCTGAGAGACCGAAAAACACATAGCAGAAACGCTATTTGTACTTTTTATTCATCGCTGCACTATTCACAATAGCTAGAATATGGAAACAACCTAAGTGCCCGAGAACAGAGGACTGGCTAAAGAAACTGTGATACATCTACACGATGGAATACTACGCAGCTGTCAGAAAAGACAAAATTGTGAAATTTACCTGCAAATAGATGGACATGGAGACTATCATGCTGAGTGAAATTAGTCAGAAGGAAAAGGATAGATGTAGAATGACTGCATTCATTAATGGGATATAAATAGATACCAGTGATTAACTGGGTGTAGGCAGTGGTAATGTCAGACTAGAACTCACCATTGAATATACAAAAGAGACTTACATGATAAACCCTAAATGTCTGCAGGGCTAGCCGCAATGTGTAAAAGAAGGTGGGGAGAGATGCAGAGACAGAGAGAGACAGAGAGAGAAAGAGAGGAAAAGGGGGTACCTGCTACTGAGGCAGCCTGGAGGTGGGTGGAAGGGGGTGTGGGTATACTGGTGGTGGTGATGGGCCACTGGTGGAGGGATGGGTGCTGGAATACTGTATTACCAAGTACCAATTATGAACACCTTTGTAACTTCGTGAGCTGTATTACGGATCAACCAGCAGGATCTCACCATTCTACAAAGAAGTGATCATCAATGACAGAAGAGGGGTTCGGCAGGGTGATACCATTTCACTAAAACTCTTCAGCACCACACTTGAGAATATCATGTAACAACTAGAATTGGTTGGAATGGGAGTGAAGATCGGCAACTAAACCACCTCCGCTTCACTGATGACATTGTTCTAATAACACCAAACATTAGCTAAGCAGCACAAATGCTGGCTGACTGACTTCAACCAAAAATGTGGAAAGATAGGTCTACAGCTGAATCTCAGCAAAACTATGCTTATGAAAAATGAAGTAGTTCCAGAGGCCCCATTTACTCTCAATGGAACAAACATCTCTGAATGCAGCAGTTATGTGTTCCTAGGTTGAGAACTCAACATGATGAACGACCTAAAACCTGAGCTGTGCAGGAGGAAGAGAGCAGCATTGAATGCCTTCAAAATCATCAAAGAAATAGCTAAAAAGACAAAGAACCTCCATCTCCGCACACATCTCTTCAACTCCACCATTCTCCCTGTGTTAACATATGACTCAGAAACCTGGGTCCTACGAAAGAAGAATGAGAATGCTATTTGGGTCTCCCAAAGAGGAATCTAAAGAGCTATGCTTGGAATATCACACCTCACTCAAGTGACAGAAGGAATCGGAGTCTCGACTTCTGTCGCTGTTCCCAGGATGCTGTCTTGTTTGCCAAGCCATCGAAAATCAGATGGGCTAGACATGTAATGTGATTTGGAGACGACCCGCTGGGCTAGAGCCATTACCAACTGGATCCCACGGGATGTCAAAAGATCACGTGGCTGCCCACCTACAAGATGGTCAGACTTCTTCATCAAGACCCTGAATGAACGGTCTGAGCTCTTTGTATTCCTGAAGCAACCAGATGCCATTGGGCCACACTGGCACATGATAGGGTCAAATGGAAATATTACTGGTGCCCGCTCGAGCAAATCTACGAATAACGGGATGTCAAGGGATCAAGTGAAGTGATTTGTAATCGTATGTTTCACTATGGTATAATAAAAAATTTAGAAAATTATTTATATCCACTAGTCTAATATAGTATTATAAAACCAAATATGTACATATATAGAAATGAAAAAGATAAAAATCAATTTCAGTTTTATGCTCAAATAGATTTTTAAACACAGAGCTGGTGACTCAAAAATCATAATTTATTGTTCAGACACCTTTAAAGTATCCAAATCCAAGTTCCCTCTTATCTACCATATATGACTATTTATTTGCCATAAAGGAATCTAAAACAGTAGTGATTTTGCACACACAAAACTTGCTCATTTCCTGTCTTGATCGTCTCAGATAAAAGAATGACCACTGAAATCGAAATCATAAAATATTTTAAGATCACAATGTGATAAGGTAATAAAATTAATCATTAAGATAAACAATTGTATCCAATTAGTTTACAGAAAAATATAATATTGAATTATTGAGTTATTGATGAAATCAAAGAAAAATTAGTTCTAGAAACATTAGAATGAAGAAATAAGCTATCAGATCTTTCATGTCCATCATATATCTGCCAAGAACAAAAGAGCACTTGTTTGAAAAAATAAATGCAGATCTATGTTCATTAATGTTGTATTTATGAGTCAAGATCTGGACATGATCTATGTCCTCAATAGCAAATGAGTGTGCTGCCCTGGGGCCACCAGCCATAGCATGAAGAGCCTCACAAGCGGCTTGGGAAGCTGGAACTTGGCTCGCCCTGGGCCCAGCTGACTATGGGGACCCCGGAAGGGCAGATGGGTTTTGGGGGAGTGGGGCCCGTCACCTCTAGGGGGTCCCAGAAGCAGCCGGATGAGACTCGCCCACCACACTAGCCACCATTTTCGCTGTCCGGACGCTGGGAAACTGCCTCACGACCAGATTAACAGAGCAAAACCAGTTTGAGCCCACGTAAGCGGCTCCCAGAAGTGGGAATCACTGGAAATTCGTCAGATGGAGTCAGGGGTCGGCCCATGCCCCCTCCACTTTGTCGAGCCTCATGGCCCTGCCCAGGAGCTGCCCTGGGGCCACCAGCCATAACATGAAGAGCCTCACAAGTGGCTGGGGAAGCTGGAACTCGGCTCGCCCGGGCCCAGCTGACTATGGGGCCCCGGGAAGACAGATGGGTTTTGGGAGTGGGCCCATCACCTCTGAGGGGTCCCAGAAGCAGCCAGATGAGACTGGCTCACCACACTAGCCATCATTTTTGCTGTCCGTACGCTGAGAAACTGCCTCAAGACCAGATTAACAGAGCAAAACCAGTTCGAGCCCAGGTCTTGCATCTGCGTGGTCCATTAAAATAGTGGAAACAGTAATGTCTTTTAATGCACTGCATTCCACAATGTGCAGGAAAGTTTGGCGTGAGGGAGAGATAAAGAGGAGAGAAATGACATACAGAACCCGCCAAGTAGTTGAGGTGTGGGAGGGGAGGGAGGTGGGGACATTGGTGATGGGAGATGGGTTTGGGTGGAGGGATGGGTGTTGGAACACTGTAGAACCAAAACTCTACATGAGCATCTTTCAATTGTATGTCTAAAATGGTGTAATAAATTTTTTTGGGGGAATAATAAAAAAATAGCAGATGAGTGAAGAAGAAATTGTAAGAATTATATACAGTGGAATGCTACCAAGTTAAGAGACACACTGATGAACAAGAGGATGTTATGTTAAACTAAATAAGTCAGGAGAAAGACAAATACCAGATGACCTCACTCATATGTGGTATAAAAATAAAGCAAGGAATTAGACAATATACAATGAAAAAAATCCTTAGAACTAAGGTTATCAAGTTTGGAGAGCAGAGAGGAAGGGGCTAGTGAACAGTGGTGGAGGGATATTGGCACTTTGATGGTCAAGCATGTTTGGCAGCATTTTAGCCTTGAAACTCAGAAACAGTTGCACACTTGTAAAGCTGATTTTCGTATTAAAAGAAGATCCACCAACGATACAGTATCCAGGTCATTTTTATGTGGTTTTTTGTTTCTAGTCTACTTTCTCCATATCCTTCTTTAACTTTTCTTAATAATTTTGATTCATAAATACCATAATTAAAGCTGAATTCACCGTTTTACTGCCTTATATGAGATCGTAATTCTTTTACCAGGTTCTCTATATTGATATCTTGTTTTCTTGTCCTTTATTTTCCTTCATTAATTCTACCATATAACTTCCACAATGCAAGAAACTTAAATTGACAAAATTGCTTCCTATATTCAATAAAGAATTGCAATAACCTTATTAGCATGCCTTTCTCCTATTTTTATACCAATAACTATCTCCCACATATATTACACAGTCATATAGCTTAGTTATCTGGGATATAGTCTAAAACTATCACAATGTTCAAAAACACCAATACAACTTAACGGATGTAAATTTTCAGAGAAAGGGCATAATCAATGTTTAAATTGAAATCTTCAAAAAGGAAATAATCTGAAAAACTAAATAAACATACTTAAGAATACATGTATATTGTGATGTTTTTAGTAGAGCATTTGACTTGAATGTCTGAAGCCCCCGCATTTATCCCCATTCTATCTTTGTTAGAAGATAGAATGGGGTAGAATGCCCTGAATGCTATCTTTGTTAGAACAGAATGTTATTCCATTCTAACAAAGGTAAGGGGGGGTAAAATACATGCACATTTCTACAATACATTATCAACATACTCTTGAATCAATCCTTTCATCAAAATTTCATATTCTCAAACACTGTCTATTCATTTCAAACATCAAGGCCAGATGTCTTAGACTTTGTTAACCCAGTGAATTATTTTAGAATCCGCATCAGTTCCTATGAGGCAATTAAAACTGATTATCATTTTCTGCACTGACACAATTTCATATTTTAGAATTATTAAATTAAAATATAAAGAGGATGAATTCCACTCCCCATTTTAAAAAAGATCTTGATTCCTCTAAGTAACCACAAATAGCCACATATGCTAAAGAGAAAAATGTTTCTTTCTCTTCCTTGCTTTGAGATAAATACCATACTCAAGAACATTTTACGACTAAGTTGTGACAGAAACATTGAAATGGCTTTGAATGAAGAAAAGGTGGAGGGACAATAGTATATCAATTATACAATGAAGTTCTAATACTTAAAGTTCTAATACTTGCATACAATATTAAATTTTGCACAAGTTTACTACACATTAACTTATCACAACTAACAACAATGGTCAAAGAACTTGACATAAACGGATAATCCTCAACAGAAGAGCAAAGTATGAGGGGGAGCGAGGAAAGCCTTTTCCAGAAATTGTGTTGAGAAAACAGATTAGTCACATATAATAAAATGAATTTAGATTGCTTTCCTACAAAGTGACAATTTTGTAAGTACAAAATGTCACTTCAAAATGGATAAAATACTCCCCATATCAGATATGAATTCATACATTATATTTAAGAAGGGTTAATTCTTATGATATCTAAAACACTTATGAAACTTTATAACAACAAACCCCCCACATAGCCCTATCAATATGGGATGAAAAGATGAAGAGACTGTCTCTCGACAAAGACATATAGAATATCAATAGGTTTATGAAGAAATGCTCTGCAAACTGTATAATCAGGAAAACACAGATAAAAAATGAGATACCACTTATAGGTGAGACTAGTACACATCCAAAAGAACAAAAAAAAAACACCATTTGTGTGTGTGGGAGTACAAGAGAACCTTCATCCAATGCTGATGAGAATGTTGACTGGTTCAATCTCTTTGGAGAGCAACATGAATGGTTATCAAAAAACAAAAATTGCTCTTCCATATGACCCAGCAATTTCACTTCTTGGCATATGCCCCAAAGCCCAAATGCTCTGTTCTGAAAAGTCAACTGTGCTCCTATAGTCATTGCAGCACTATTCACAACCCAAATCCAGGAAACATGGGTTGGAGATATATGAGGGTCAATGCTCTTGCTATTCATGTGGCCAACCCAGGCACTGCATATGGCTCCCTGAGGATATCCAACAATTATCCCTGAGCAAATAGCTAGGAGCAAGCCCTGAGCATCACTGAATGTTATCCCAGAAACTAACAACAACAACAACAACAACAATGACGAAATTGTGAAATCTGGAAACAACCTAAGAACCCAGTAAAGGGCTGGATAAAGAAGCTATAGTATTCTATATTATTCTATAATGTATAGTATTCTAGAATCTATAGTAAATAATAGGATACTACTTGCCTATAGAAAAGCTAAAACTATACAACCTGCCACTACATGGATACATCTGAGTGTCATACTGAGTGAAATTAGCAGACACAGAATGGTATCTCTCATATATGCATATAAAAATATAGTAAGGGAACAAGTGGAGAATGGTAACATAACTTGAGAACTGATCTACACAACTGAGCTTGCCAAGGGGATAGGCTGGAAGTGGGGAATGGGAGTAATAGACACTGAGATAGTGGTGGAAGGAAGCAGACATTCTGAGTGAGAGTGTGGTGTTGAAATATTGACAGTATGAAAGTCTACCAGTAACAGTATTGTAAATTATAGTGCCTTAAGAAAAATATAAAAAATATTAAAACCTATGAATAATTTGGAAAGTATCTTTTTCCTCATGTGAGACATTAAAATTTATAGAAACAAAAAGTCTGCTTGAGAAAACTGCAGAAACATTATTTCTAGTATATAAATAACATCAGTCTACTTTAAATGTACTATGCAAGGTACTTTATCCCCTCACTATCTCCATATTTATTATTTCTAAAGGTGAGGTTTATTAAAATGTAGTCTATTTCTAAGGGCTTATAAAGATTTTATACAGTGCTCCTCTGCTGTTTATTTAACACCTACTAACACAATCCTTCTTTCATGGCACTCTGTTTAATTACCTTGGAAATCACATCATAATAGAAACACCTGTCATTGGAAGATGATCTCTGCTTAACTTAAGGAGGAGTTAATGTCTTCTTGCATACATATTAGGAAAATGATACTTGACATAGATATTATATTGCAATGACTCATAAAAATTATGTTTATTACTGCTGCTATGATCTGGTGGTAAGTTCTGACTTACTTAGTATGCAAATATAGGGACTGTAGCAATAGTATAGCGGATAGAGTATTTGCCTTGCACGTGGCAGACCTGGGTTGAGTCCCTGCCATTGCATATGTTTCACTGAGTACTGCCAGAAGTAAATTCTGGGTGCAGAGCCAGGAGTAACCCCTGAACATCACCAGGTGTGACCTCCCCAAAAAAGAAAATATAAAAAGTCACAACTGTCTTTGAAAAGTAGCTGTCAGTTGTTGTTTGGGGACCATACGTGGCTGGCTTAGTATGGCTCAGGCCTTAACCTGGTTCTGCACTCAGAGGTAACTCATAGTGGGCTACCTCTATGAGTTAGGGTTACCTCTTAGCCTTCCCTTAGCATTACCTAGCATATGCTGTCAAAGGTTTCTGGTCTTCCCACTAGAACGTAAATGTTATGATAAGGGAATTCTTTCCCTAAGACCTGATTAAAAATGGGACCATATGGGACCTAAGGGATTGGAGCTGAGTTGACCATGTACAAAGAAAGCACCCTACATGCTGTACAATTATTTTGGTCCCATTTAGTAATCATTTTAAAGTTGGACAAAAGTACAGTGGGTAGGTACCTCAAAGTGGCCTACCTGGGACAGATCCCTGGTAAAACATATGGTCCCCGAATCCCACCAGAGGTGGGCCTTAAGCACAGAGCCAGTATGCTCTAAGTAAAGCTAGACGTGCTCTCCCCTCAACCAAAATGAGGTATTTACTCTTGAAACTGTAAAAATATATACAAAATATTTTGGCAGAACCCTAATAATTTGTCAGAAATTACTTAAAACAAAATATAACATATTTACCTGAAGGACTAAACTAAATATTTGTTTAGATTATAAAATGGTGCAGGAGAGAAAACATTTTGAATTAGACATTTAACAAATGATATTTACCTATATTATGTGCCAGATATTAATTTTTAATCAGGTCTTAGGGAAAGAATGCCCTTATCATAACGTTTACGTTCTAGTGGGAAGACCAGAAACCTTGGACAGCATATGCTAGGTAATGCTAAGGGAAGGCTATATTTGAATAAAGGGTGATGGATGATCAGGTATGGTGGACTGGAGTGCTCCTTAAAAGGGGTTTTATGAAAGGGAGTTTCTAATGAAATGGTAATGAAACAGGATCACAAGCTGTGAGCCAGTGATATACAATGGAAGATCTTCTAAAGTAGCAAACTTCAAGTGTAAATGCTTTGCTTGCTATGCCTGTTAAATAGCAAAGTAACCTGGGGCGGGGGGTAAGTGAAAGCTGTGTGAGGTAAATCTGGGAAAGAGTTGTGGAAGGGTAATTTTCTATAGGAGTTTGAACATCCCAGCAAAGTCAGTCTCTCATCATGCATTTTCTTTAACACTAAATAACAATACAGCTACCTATATGTATATATTTATTTCTATAAATATATAGATATAGATATAGATTTTATCTATTTTTATATCTACAGAGATATTTACATCTAGCTATAGATTTATATATTTTTAAACATTTTTTCTCATTGAATCACCATGAATTACAAAGTAATTCATGACTGAGTTTCAGGCATACAATGTCCCAACACTAACCCTTTCACCAGCGTCCACTTCCCCCTACCAGTGTCTTATTCTCCCTGTTCCTGCTTTTTAGGCACTGTGGTTTACAAGCCTACATCCAGGACTCTGCCCTTGGGCCCTGGATGGTTGATGGTCTAACATATAAAAAGACTGGGTCCCCTGGGATGAACCCAGAGCCACAGCCAAACCTGGCAAGCTACCCATGGTGTATTCAATATGCCAAAAACAGTAACAATAACGGACCTCATTCCCAAAGAATGGAAACATTACTGGTGCCCACTTGAGAAAATCAGTGAACAATGGGGAGACAAGTGACAAGTGACAGATTTATATCTACATCTATAGGTATTATCTATATCTATATAGGTATAGATATATAGTATGTATACAGAAATTGCAGTGGTATAAAAGTTGTTATTTAGTTTTACAAAATAGAATTTGGATTACATGAATTTTTCCTAGGATTTATAAATATATAGAACTGAATCTGCTCATCGAAAACTAGTTGTCAATGATGATATCAAATTATCTTTAAACATGATGTTTAAATTACTTTTCATGAGCAAAGTAAAGAATGACCATTTTTCAAAATCCCTAGCAATATTGGGGTCATTAGCCTTTTTGAATTTTGCCACTGTAAGATATTTTGTCATTTTCTAATGATAATGAAATTTTACTGCATTTTACTGTTAATTTTTCCTATTATACTTCTACATGATTTTAATACTTTATTCCTGATTTTTGTGAATACAAACACATCTATCATCCATCCATCCATCCATCCATCCATCCATCCATCCATCCATCCATCCATCCATCCATCCATCCATCCATCCAACTATCTATCTATCTATCCATCCATGGATCCATCCATTCATCCATGGATAGATCTATCTATCTATCTATCTATCTATCTATCTATCTATCTATCTATCTATCTATCTATCTATCTATCTATCTATCTATCTATCTATCTATCTATCTATCTATCTATCTATCTATCTATCTATCTATCTATCTATCTATCTATCTATCTATCTATCTATCTATCTATCTATCCATCCATCCATCCATCCATCCATCCATCCATCCATCCATCCATCCATCCATCCATCCATCCATCCATCCATCCATCCATCCATCCATCCATCCATCCATCCATCCATCCATCCATCCATCCATCCATCCATCCATCCATCCATCCATCCATCCATCCATCCATCTATCTTCTATCATCTATCATCTCTCTATCCATGTATCTATCTTTCTATCTATAGTTATATGTCTGTTGAAAGAGCATTCATTTGCTCGTTTTTGTTTTGGCTCCTTTACTCATCTCAATTCTCTGATTTGCACAAAGGTATATACTAACATAAAGATTTATTATTAGCTTTATTCTTGCTCACATAAATGTATGTATTCCTATCTACTAACACACATGTAATTATTTAATTGTGAAATATTAAAAAAACTCCATAAGTGCCAATTTATAGGGAGAAAATGTAGACTTGTGTTTCTTGAAACTGGGGAAAAGAATGGGGACTAAGTGCCAATAAGGATGAGAGAGCTCAATGGGGGAAAATGTATTGAAATTCAATAATGGTGATGTTCTACCATTTTGTAAATTAACTGAGCATCTTTGAGACAAGTCTTATATTACATCTTTCAGGTTTTAAAGGAGAAATATATGCTACTCATAAAACTTAAGCTTCAAAAGACAGTACTATATCACTGATATATCTACAAGCTAGTAGATACAGTCTCAAATCTTTGTAAATTTTATCTGCACACGGATAGATAAAGTGTAGATAAAAAGGTTGTGCCAATAATTGTCAAAAAAAGGTTGTGCAAAAAATTGTTGAAAGTGCTGTTACTCACATAGAACTCAGCATTAAATAAAGGCAAAAAGATACACATGATAACCTCTAAGTATATGTATTACAATTCACAAATTTTAAGTAAGAGAGAAAGAGAGAGAGAAAAAAAGAGAAAGAGAGAAAAGAGATAAAGAACCTGCCATAGAAGCAGCTCGGGAGGGGGGGGAAGAAATCGGGACACTGGTGGTGGGAAATGGGCACTGGAGGAGGGATGGGTGTTAAACACAGTATGGCCAAAATCTAAACATGAACATTTTTGTAATTGTTTATCTCATGGTGGAATAATATATTAAATATATTATATAATATCTATATATTATATAATATATGTAAACATATTATATAATATAAATATATTATATGATATATTGAATATATTAAATGACTATATAATAATTAATTATAAATGATTACATACTATATAAATATTTTATATAATATATTAAATATATTTTTAAAAGTCCCTAAATTAGGCGTTCCTCAAGATAGTTACAGCCATCTACCAAAAGCCCAGAGCAAGCATCATTCTAAATGGGGAAAAGTTGAAAGCCTTCCCCCTGAGATCAGGGACAAGACAAGGTTGCCCACTCTCACCTCTTTTATTCAATATAGTACTGGAAGTACTTGCCATAGCAATCAGAGAAGAAAAGGACATCAAGGGCATCCAGATATGCAAGGAAGAAGTCAAGCTATCATTATTTGCAGATGACATGATATTATACCTAGAGAACCCTAAACTCTCTACCAAAAAACTCCTAGAAACAATAGACGCATATAGTAGAGTGGCAGGATACAAATTCAACACCCAAAAGTCAGTGGCTTTCCTATATACAAATAATGAAAGAGAAGAAAGGGATATTAAGGAAACTATTCCATTCACAATTGTGCCACAGAAAATCAAATACCTAGGAATCAACTTACCCAAGTGTGTAAAGGACCTGTACAAAGAAAATTACAAGACACTGCTCCAAGAGATAAAAGAGGACACAAGGAAATGGAAACACATTCCCTGTTCATGGATGGGGAGAATCAACATAGTCAAAATGGTAATACTCCCTAGAGCTCTGTACAGATTCATCGGTATCCCTATGAGGATACTGATGACATTCTTCAAAGAAATTGACCAAACACTCCTGAAATTTGTATGGAACAATAAACCCCAAGGATAGCTAAAGCAATCCTCGGGAAAAAGAAGATGGGAGGCATCACCTTTCCCAACTTCAAACTGTACTACAAGGCAGTAGTAATTAAAACAGCATGGTATTGGAATAAAAACAGACCTGTGGACCTATGGAATAGAATTGAGTATCCTGACACCCAACCTCAAACACATGATCATTTAATCTTTGATAAAGGTGCAATGAGTCTAAAATGGAGTAAGGAAAGCCTCTTCAACAAGTTGTGTTGGGAAAACTGGGCAGCGACATGTAAAAAATGAACTTGGACCTGTGTCTAACACCATGCACAAAAATCAGATCAAAATGGACTAAAGATCTCAATATCAGACTTGAATCCATAAAGTACATTGAAGAAAATATAGGAAAAATCCTCCACGACATTGAAGCTAAAGGCATCTTCAAAGGTGAAACATCACTAACAAAGCAACTAGAAGAAAACATAAACATATGGGACTACATGAAACTAAAAAGCTTCTGCACCTCAAAAGAAACAGTGACTAAGATACAAAAAGCAGTCCACAGAATGGGAAAGAATATT
This sequence comes from Cryptotis parvus, assembly GCA_021461705.1. NCBI lineage: Eukaryota > Metazoa > Chordata > Mammalia > Eulipotyphla > Soricidae > Cryptotis > Cryptotis parvus. The sequence continues at coordinate 86,859 of JAJIBD010002095.1, read as the reverse complement.
CACCCAATACTCATCTGATAAGGGGTTAATATCCAGGATATATCAGGCACTGGTAGAACTTTTACAAGAAGAAAACAAACAACCCCATCAAAAAATGGGGAGAAAAAATGAACAGAAACTTCAGCAAGGAAGAAATTTGAATGGCCAAAAAACATAGGAAAAAATGCTCATCATCACTAATCATCAGAGAGATGCAAATCAAAACAACAATGAGATACCACTTTACACCACAGAGACTGGCACATATTCAAAAGAGCAAGAACAACAAGTGCTGGCGTGGATGTGGGGAAAAGGGGACACTCATCCATTGTTGGTGGGAATGCCGGCTGGTACAGCCTTTCTGGAAAACAATATGGACTTTCCTCCAAAGACTAGAAATTGAACTCCCATTTGACCCAGCCAAACCACTCCTGGGAATCTACTCTGGGAAACCAAAAATATGCAGCGGAAACACCGTCCCTACTTTTATGTTCATAGCAGTATTATTCACAATAGCCAGAATCTGGAAGCAACCAGAGTGCCTGAAAATCGATGACTGGATAAAGAAGCTTTGGTGCATCTACACAATGGAATACTATGCAGCTGTTAGGAAAAATGAAGTTATAAAATTTGCCTATAAATGGATGGACATGGAGAAGTTTATGTTGAGCGAAATTAGCCAGAAGGAGAGAGACAGATACAGAATGACTGCATTTATTTGCATGGCATAAATATACATGTACATATTATGAAACCAATATCCAAGGGCAAGTGAAACATATATCAGGAGGTCTTGTCAAAATTGGAAATTATCACAAACGTGTGGGAGTCAGAGGTTAGGTAAGGCAGGAAATGGAACAGGGTGCTAATAATTGTCGAGGGTACTAATGCCAACCTAGAACTGAGCATTAAATAGAGGCAAAAGGATACACATGACAACCTTTTAATGTATGTTCTGTAATCCATAGTCTGGAAGGGAAGGAAAAGAGAAAGAGAGAGGAAGAGAAAGAAATAAAGAACCTGCCACAAGGTGGGCTGGGGAAGGGGGAGGGAACCGGGGATGTTGGTGGTGGGAGATGGGCACTGGTGGAGGGACGGGTGCTGGAACACTCTATGACCAAAACCCAAACATGAACTTTTTAATTGTATATCTTTTTATTTGTATATCTCACGGTGGTATAATAAAATACTTAAAATAAATAAATAAAAAAATAAAAAGTCCCTAAATTATACTGAATTTTCTAGTCTTGGACCACATTTTTGAGAAATGATGCTTTGTCTTTCATTTGGGATCAGCAAAAGTTTTCTCTTATTGATCAAGTAATAAATATTTTAGGCTTTACAGGATCATCTCACCATTACAACTCTATCACTGAACACAGCCACAAACAATATTTAATGAGATGCATGCAGCTGTATTATAATAAATATTTTCTTTCCCCAAGTAGGTGATGGTAAGAGGAATTTAAACATAGGGCATGAGTACTAAATTTTTACTAAGCTCTGACCTATGGGATAAAGGGTTTACAGGCAAGACTTCTAAAAATTGATTCACCACAGGTTTAAATACTGTATAAGATTTAGTACCATGGTTTCAAACTTTGGTAGACATATCCATACCATATCATAGCATAGGGAGAGCTCTCCCTGTGCCCAGCCATTCATGAGGCAGTCGGGAGGCATGGCGGGTTCTAGCCCTGTTTCACCACCTCGGCAGAGCCTCACAACAAGCCAGACCACCCCCCCGCCACTCCACAGGCGCAGCCATTTTCCACATTTGGACTTCCCTCTCGTCAGAACTCCACCCAGCAGACCAGCCCATTACAGCCTGGCCGGCGCGCGGTTCATCAATAAATGTTTTATTTGGAGGTGTTTAAAAGAGTTTGCCTTCTGCTCGGCAAGCCTGGCAAGCTTCTCGTGTTGTATTTGATATGCCAAATTCCAGTAACAATTATATTAGGTCATTCCCATGGCCTAATATAATGTTTTGAGGCTCTTTATGTTCCTGGAGCAAGCCGATGCCCCTGGCTCTACTGGCATGAGACAGAACATATGGAGATATTACTGGTGCCCGCTCTAGCAAATAGATGATCAACGGGAAGATCGTGATCATGATCATAGCATACCGTAGCATACTGTAGCATATGATAGCTGCCATTCATTGCTCTCACTCTCTCTCCCCACTCTCACTAATGATGTCAACATAGATTAGAAAGAGAGCACACATAAATGAGAATAGATGGAAGAGAAGCATTTGAGTTCATCAAATTAAGTCCCAAAGTTTTGTTTTGGGGCCACTACTGACATTGCTTGGGATTCATTCCTGGCTATATGCTCAGTGGTACTTAGAGGGACTTCTGGGACCATATAGGGTCAGGTGTAAGTAAGGATAATGCCCTACCCACTGTGCTATTGATCCAGCACTGAGTTTCAAATTTAAGTTTCAAAAACAGGTCATTGTTACCCATCCTTCAATTCTCTCTTTTACTATTTAATTTGCGATCACTTCATTAAGGCTAGTAGTATTTTAAGTTTGAGCATATACGCACCTTTCAAAGAGTTCAATTTAAACCATGTGGTTTTAAACTTCTCTACATAAATCACTATTTCTGTGATGGGGAGAAAAATCATCTCAAAACTCTAGCAAAATTTGCAGGAATATAAAGGAAAACTTTGGAGATTCTGTTCTTGACACTGCTTTTGCAATATATCTGAAATCTTTAAATGTTGCAGAGTTTCTTCTTCCAACCTCTCAAGAAAAAAAAAGGCAATTTCAGTTCATCTCTTGTATTTACCTTTCTGTCCAAACAAATAAAAAAACTGTCGAAAAACAAAGGTTTTACATTACTTAGAACATTATACACTAATTTTTGTACATATCTTTGCACCTTAACTTTTGAATGAAGAAGAATAAAAAAGAAAAAACTGAAAGAAAAACAAAACCAATAAACAAAACAGATTCAGAAAATACATATTTATATTGCAAATATATTACATTTGACAGACATATGCTAAAAATTATATGAAAGAGTGCTGGCATATTAAGACATAAAGATAATCCAATAAAAATGAGCATTGGCTATGAAAAATTTTTTTCTAAATATTAAAACCAAATGGCTCAATAAAGGGAATAATATATAAATTAAACAAAAGTCAAAGGAAAGCATAATTAAACTAATAATAATAAAACTTATATGCATTATGTTTTGTTAATAAAAGGGAACATTAACATTTATTACTGGTGAATATGCAGGCAAAGTGTTGAATCAGCAAAATGGTTTTGGACAGAGTTCAGAAAAAATCTACATTTTGAAATTTATATTTTAATGTAATACATTAGATATTTCCTATATTGCTCCTAGCCTGGTTGAAAACAAACAAACAAACACATGCTAAAACAGTAAGAATGTTAAATGAATTTGGCATATAGATTTGTTTTATATTGTTGGGCTTTACATATTTACACTACTGTTATATTTATTATAATTTAATAATGTTATATTTCTCATTCGCATTTGGTGTACTATGTTCTAATCAGCAAAAAGTATGTTTATCTTTTCACTATACTTTTATGTTACTTTAGTTTCTTTGTTTGTCACTAAGATATATAAAACTAAATATAGCAATTATACTACCCTGAACGCGCCCAATCTCGTCTGATCTGATTTTATTAATATGGTTTTAATATTTCATCACCTAACAATTACTGTTATTTAATGGCAAATATTTTTATTTATATAAGAATTAAGTGTTAATATGGACCTCAGGAATCAAATATGCCACTGCCTTGTTTCCTTAAGTACATATGCATGTATTGGACATATGTTCCTTAAGTACATATACATGAAATGGAAATGTATACATTTCCATATACAAGGGAGTGAGTACTTTAATTGTTCTTGACATTATGTGTATCTTGTCATACACTACCACATACAAGGGAGTGAGTAGTTTAATTGCTCTTGATATTATGAATGATGCTTTTGACTATCTCTCTTTATAACTCCCTTTCTGATAAGTGTGTGTGTGTGTGTGTGTGTAGACACACACATACAAACTAGCACTGAACATAATAATTAAGTCTCTAGAAGTTGCTTTCTAATAATTTTCATTTGCTTTGTTTGGGTTCACATACATTTGTTTTTGTTAAGTATTTTGGATTTTTGGTATTTGATGAATATATAAAAATTTACGGTCCACTGATTACACTCCTTCCTACATTCTTGTTTTGTTCTGAAATCTGCTTTTTTCTTTTCCTTAACATGTAAATATGTCTAATTTTCTTTCAGGTTCTATTAACTTACCATTGGTTTACATATTATAAAATTTGGGTTTATGCATCGTTATGTGTATATGATTAGGTATTTTAATTGAGAGGCACTGGGATGGCAATGGGTGGGTGTTTATACTATTCAATATCTTAATCCATTCTTATTATAGATTCATTATTATAATATCAAAAAGTTTTGTACTAGAAATTAATAAACTCATCAAATATCACATTTTTATAAACCATCTTTGATCTTCACTAGTGTAGTAAATCACTACTTCTTTTTCTCCAATTTCAACATAATCAGAACAAGCAGAACATCTATAAATCTTATTCGTATTCATTTTCCTGTCCATTACTGTATTATCTTTGAGGAGAGAGCATTTTAGTACTTATTAAGAACTAAATTAGAGAGAATTAAGTAATTCAATTTTACTTTTAAAACAACCAAATGGTAAAATGAAATACAAAATAATTAAATGAGACTACTACTTATGAGGAGTTTATAAAGTACATCACATTAAGCATATTATACTGCTGGATTATTCCCAAAACACTAAGTGTAGCAACATTATCCTATAATGAGCAACTATATCTTATATTGAGCTTAATAAGGCTCAATATGATAAAGTTGACCATTTAATTTTTAAAAAAGCCATAGATATTAAAGACATATTTTGATTCTATGATATTTTAAAATCAGTCTCAATTATTTTTTGTGCTTTTCTAGACTGTAATATCAATAGTCAAACATACTATATCTCAATGCACAGCCCAAAACAATCATATAAGATAATGCTCTAAGAATAATAAAATAAACTATGTGATATACTAAGAATATATGGAAAATAATATATATATATATAATTCTTTTCTATGCAAAGGTAAACACTAAACCATAAAATAAAATATAAATAACTGGAACCATAATAAATTACACCTAACTAATGAAAGGTTTATGTTTTGTATAACATGTTTTGGTTAGTTCTATATTAAATTTTTTCCTTGTAAGGCAAAAATCTTTCCAAAATTTACACCAGGATAGCAAGTATAGTTTTTAAAATTGCCAAATGCTAAAGGACTAAAACATGTACACTGTGTAAATTCTTTACCAATAATTCTTATAGTAATCCAGGTAGACATTAGTATAACTATACAAAGTCAACTAGAAGACAAAAAGCATGATGAATAGTAATTACCCACAGAATGTTATACAGGTAATGAATACAAGACGGTTTAGTCTCTCCATATCTTGTCCTCTCTAACAATCTTTCATGCCCATGGAGGCAAAGGGGCTTGCACCTCTATTATGCACTAAGTATCCTGTTAAGAAACCTGCCACTTATTTATTTATTCCACCTAGGAAGATGGATGTTATTACTCCCTCAAAGATGAAAAGATTTAGCTGTAGAAAATTCACAGACATCCACAACCAGTATATGGAGGAACTGAAATTGAAACTAAAACTTGACTCCGAATTCCAAGTTTCTTTCTCTTCATAGAGTCTAAAGAACAGATATATTTACATATGCTGCAATCACTGAGAATTATCAACTCTCATCCGAGACATACAGGACAGCTGCACTATGAATGTCATAGAGCCAGGCTGCTATAATTTTGAATCCTTATATCCATTTACTTTTGAATGCCCTCTGAGGCTGTTAGATATTTCTCGTCAGGGTGCCTTTTGAACTGGTATAAACTCTCTTTTTCTGTCTAATGCAATTTGACAAACTTGATAATTAACAATAATACCATGATTTTAACAACTACAAATAAATTCAAGACACACAAGGCTCTGTTAGAAATTAACAGTATGAGTCTACTATTTGGCTTTGTTAAAATTACTTGTGAAATTCAGGCATGGGTAGGAATGATACAAGAAAAAAATCATCCAACCCCATTAAAAATGGGGAGAAGAAATGAACAGAAATTTCCTCAAAGAATAAATTTAAATGATGAAAAACTTATGAAAAGGTGCTCAACATCAGTAATCATCAGGGAGATGCAAATCAAAACAACAATGAGATATCATCTCACACCACAGAGATGGCACATATTCAAAAGAGCAAGGACAACCAGACTGGTGCATATGCAGGGAGAAAGGGACTCTCATTCACTGTAGACTGGTCCAGCCTATTTTCAGGAATGGTCATTCATCCAAAAACTAGATATTGAGCTCCTATGTGATCCAGCAATACCATTCCTGGGAATATACCCTGAGGGTCCAAAAAGACACAGCAGAAACACCACCTGCATTTCTAAGTTCATTGCAGCACCATTCACAATAGCCAGCATCTGAAATCAACCTGAGTTCCCGAGAACAGAAGATGGGAAAAATAAATTAATGTACATTTACATAATGGAATACTATGCAGCTTTTTGGAAAAAATGAAGTTAAGAAATTTGCTTGCAAATGGATGGACATGGAGATTATCATGCTGATTGAAATTAGCCAGAAGGAAAAGGACAGATATAGAATGAATACATTCATTTGTGGGATATAAAAATATACATATTATGAGACTAATATCCAGTAGGGCAGAGGTTGGGTAAGATAGAGAAGTGATCAGTCTGCCAATAAGAGTTGGAAATGGTAATACTATGCTAGAACTGAGTATTGAAAGTAGATAAAGGAATATGCATGATAACCACTCAAGTGTATGTATTAAAAACCACAATGTGCAAAAGAAGCGAGAAAGGGACAGAGAGAGAGAGAATGAAAGAACCTGCCATAAAAGCAGGCAGTGGGTGTGAACTGAAGGGAAACCTGGGACACAGGTGGTGGGAAGTGTGCACTAGTTGAGGGATGGTGGTGCAAAAAAGTTACTTGTAAAATTCTTTAATTTTAATTATTTTTCAGAAAGGTGAGACTGATAGACTGACTTGAATAAAAGAAGTGTTATTTTACTACTAAATGACATTTTGCATTTAGTTCATAGTAATGCTTTATTATATAAATATATGAATATATTATATATAACATAATATTTAGAATACAATCATAGTAATACCAATGTCTATGTAGACTACTCAAAATCTATGACATGAACTGGCATTACCGATGAAACTGTCAAAGTGCCAACCTCGTGGACCCACCCAAGTCAAATGAATTAAAATTTCTGGGATCCAGAAACCTGCATTTAATCTCTCAAGTGATTTGCTTGATTGGCCTAAGTTTTAAAGTGCCCAGATTTGAATAAGGCCTTCTCCAAGTGAGGCAAAGAGCAAGTCAAACTTAAACTTCAACGAGTGTCCTGGTGGCTTAGTGCTGTTGTCTGGCAGAGGAATCATAATACAGTTGTCTAGAGGATTAAATAAAAATATTTAATAATTAAAACATGTATAATAAATACACATACATGCAAGGGAACCTTATTGCAAGGCTGGATGCTCAGTAAAGAGCCACAGTGCTATCTGCTTCCACAGCTGTGATGTTTTCAAATGACATATTTTGAAACTTAATTCTATTACTTATGCAATTAATGCTAATTTGGTTGAATTTAAGCCATTATACTCAAATTTAATGGATTCTCTTATGTAAAAACATTGTTATGGAGGCCAAACAGGCCACTTTCATCTGTTCAGTATAGAACTCTACACTGCTGATATTTGAAAATGAGGAGGGAAAATTTGCTAGTCATAATTAGTATTATCAGATATAGGACATAGCTTCTTTTCACCAAAAGAAAATAACAGAGTTAAAGAAACTACACTATAAACACAGCCCAGAAAGTCAACAATATTTGCAAAAAAAAATTAAAAATTTTATGGCAGTTATGAAATGTAATGAAATGAGAGCAATAATTATGCAAATGGTACAAATTCTAATAAGTTTATTTAGTGTCAAAAAGAATCCGGGATTATCACATACAGTATGGAATTTATTAAGGTGAGAACATGATACTTAGCAAGGAAAATAAGACCTCCATAGCATGGTAATAAGTTAACAAAAGGAAGGATTATTTATACACACACATACACACACATACACACACATGCATATGCTGCCTTTGACATACACAGAATACAGGGATTTCATTTATAAACAATATTTGTGGAGTAAACACAGTGGCAGTTAGAGGCATTAAAGTATTATATTAACCTGAGTATTTTGTTTCTGAATTCCATAGCTATATCCAAATCATGATAACTATTCTCTATGTGCTAGTCTTTAAAAATATTCTAAGATAAAGAAAAGCGCTATGGGTTTTGTGACAAGAAACCTGGAAGTGTCCCCATTCTCAGAGAGGCTGGAGTATGGCATCCACACAGAGAACAGAAACTAATGATTTGGAAATGCCCTAAGCATATAGTTAAACTTAGAAGTAAAATTCTGGTATTCAGGCAGGGACTGTGTAAAGCAAATATTATTTTTATTTTTTTTCTTTTGGGGTCACACCCAGCGTGCTTAGGATTATCCTGGCCATGCACTCAGGAACTACTCCTGGCAGTGCCTGGGGCACCATATTGGATGCCAGGGATCGAACCCAGGTTGGTGGCATGCAAGACAAATGCGCTACCAGCTGTGCTATTGCTCGGGCACCGCAAATTATTTTTGAAAAAATGTAAGAGGCTTACTTTTTATTTGCTGGAGTAATGGAAATCTTTTACTAGCTCTAAGAACTGGTACTGCTTTTCCCAAGGACCAGGAGCCGTTTACAGGATGGATGAAATTTCTCTTTTGGCAATTCTCTTAGCAGACTGTTCATGTGTCCATATTTTGTTTCAATGCTTATTTAATAACAAAAAAGCATTTCTATCACGTCTACCATTGTAGATAGGTTTTATAGGTTGAGAGAAAATGTGTTATAAATAACATTTCCCTCTAGATGGACTAAAGGTACATAACTTATGCTTTATTAAAAATTTCTATGCTTTAAATCTAGAATAGAATCTCTTATGAGTCTGTGTGGTGACTAACAGAATCTGTAAAACAGGTGGAAGGTTCTTTATTATTTTGCTTTGGAACTGTACAAAGAAGGTGTGTCTCGGAAGCCAGTGAAGTCTTGAGTCAGGAGAATTGAAACTTAGGAAGTACTTAACTTCCTGCTATATTTTAGATTTTAATTTCACAACAGAAATTATTTTATGTAAGTAAATTAAGATGACAATTCGAGTGTCTTTATTATGCATTACACAGGTTATACCACCACAAGGAGGAAAAAGAATACAGGTCAGCATAATATTTCCATGTAATATGCTGTATAAAAAATGAAAGAGAAATAAAACCTGCACAGCATGGATTGATATTATTTTACTATAAAAAGGATGAAATTACAATAGGCTAAAATTGAAGATCATAAATTAAAAGTGGCTTTATGACACTGTTTATTTAAATTTTGGTTAATAAAAAATCATGTAAAGTGTTAATATTAATACGATCAGCAGTATGAAATTATGTGAGAAAAATATGGTAATGAAGTGTTATGTACTGGAATTGCTGCTTTCTCTCCAAGAAGACTGAAGTCAGAATATATAAATGCATAGAACTTTTGAGAGGAAAAGTAATCCAGTATCATGCTCTTAATAAACATCAAGAAACTTAACAGATGCTAGTTTGGTAGTCAAACTAGCAAAAGGAAAAATAAAACCTAAGTGTGAAGATACTTAATATAATTGCTAGTACTGAAAAGCAATGCTACGGAAAATTGGGCCGGAGCGACAGCCCAGTGGGTGAAGCGTTTAAGCGTTTGCCTTGCACGCGGCCGGCCCATGCCAGCCCAGGTTTGATCCCCGGCATCTAATATGGTCCCCCGAAACTGCCAGGAGTAATTCCTGAGTGCAGAGCCAGGAGAAACCCCTGAGCATTGCAGGGTGTGACCCAAAAAAGCAAAAAAAAAAAAAAAAAAAAAAAAGCAATACTACAGAAAATCAATTACTGAAAGGAGAAAATTAAATATTTATACTTTTCAAATACCATATAATAATGATTTTAGAGATTTTTGTTTTCTACACTACACCTGGTGATGTTCTTAGATTTACTCCTGGCTCTGCTCTCAGAAATTACTCCTGGTGGTGCTTGGGGGGACGATATGGGGCATCAAGGATCAAACCAGGTCAGGGTGAGTAACATGCAGGGCAAGCACCCTACCACTGCACCAGGTCTCCAGCTCCTAGATTATTAATAGTTGCGCGGCGTGTGTGGAGGCTATCCTTGGCAGTGATGAGGAAGACATATTGTACTGGAGAATGAAATTCACCTGTGTATGCAAGACACATACATCATTTAAGCAACAATGTAGGCAAAAGATCATCTATTTTTTTAATTGTTTTTGAGGAAGACTCCAAGAAGTATTCTGGGGTTCTCGGTGTGTGTGTGTGTGGGGGTGGTGGTCAGTCAAAGATACATGGCTAACTGGGCCTGATGTTTCAATGCTCTGACCAGGGGATAGTGTTGCTCATGACCATTTGTGGGTCATCAGAGCCACCTGAGGGTGTTTGTTGGGTCACATGATGCCAGTGATCCAACTCAAGTTCCTGTGCATGCCAGCATGAACTCTGACCCCTGAGCTATCTCATGGTCCAACTGACAATTCAATTGAGGTATAATAAACATATTATCAAGGAAATGGACTTCTGTTTCATTTTATAAGAACTTACATCTTATCACAACAACAATTTTATTTAAAATTAGCTACTCGTGATATAACTTATCAATCCTAATCACACATTTAGTTTGAAAGTACACTTTCAGCTTTTTAGGATAATACCTATTATTAATGAAAAGGTACTTTGTATTAAAAAGTTCATTATTTAATAAAATGATAATAGATACATACAGATACACTGATATACAAACACATAGGATATCAATTAACTTATATAATGCTTATATTATTAAACTCATTAAATATTGAATAATAGATCCTTTGTATTATATATTTATATAGAAATCATTTATTTAATGTTTACAAGTCAGTGAAAGTATATTATAAGACACACATATACAAAGCACATTTACACTAAGAGATAAAAAATGAGACAAATTTCCCCACTTGATTCACTTGGGACAGATCACAGGAATTAATACTGCATTGAATAGTGTCTCAGTAGTCCATAACCTGCAGTCAAATTCTATATGCTACATCTTTTTGAATGTATCAAAAACCCAAATTAGTAATTATTTATTTTAATTATGAACAATCCAAAGGACAATAATATTCAGTGACATGTTAAAAATAATGTAGAAGTACAGGAGTAAAGATGTATTAGATTTCAGCTCTATGTATTCACTTAAGTAGATTTAAGTAGCACATATTAGAAATCTTCAAGTCCATAAGCTTAAAATATTTACTATTTGGTCTTTTACAGAAAATATTTGTTGATCCCTATGAAAGAGAAAAATTTAGAAAAAATTAAATAATTATCAAAATAATATTACAGTAATAGTTTGAAACAGTAAAATCATATAATTAAGAAATCTTGGAAATTGGCATTCTGTGTAACATCAATATGCACAGAACACTAGTAAAATAGTCTTCAGTCTACTTCCAGTTTTCTTGGGTCTAACAATGGGCTTTTGAATTCTTGCTCTGCTGTTTCTGAAAACACACTATACACTCAGAGTTAGATTTTGATACGAATAGACATCTTTTTGTTGTTTGGTGGTGTCACACTTGTCAGTGTTCAGAACTTATAGTGGTTCTGTGTTCGAGGATCACTCCTGGTGGAGCTCGGGGAACATATGGAGTACCAGGAATGTATTTCTGGTTGACTAGAGTGCAAGGCAACTGCCCTACCTTCTATATTGTCTCTCTGACTCCATGTATTTATATATCTGGAGACTTCCGTAAGTTACTTAACAAGAATTTTCCTAGTCTAAATGAGAATAGAAAGTGAATGATTGATCTTGGATACTGAGACAGCATCTGAAAAATTTCTGAAGCAAAAATTAGGCAAATTATTGATTTTTAGAAAATGATTGGATTATATCTAACAGTCTCTCTCACCAGATTACCTCAGTGGTCCTCTTAGCAATGTTACAGAAATTTCATTAAGTAGGAATAGAACAAGATTTATACAATCTCCCAGCACAAATATATACAATTATATATATTTGCATTTTACCATTTAAATTAGTACAGATACACAGGGTATATAATATAAACCTGATATTATAATTATATTAGATTAGAATGTTTCAAAGATGATACTTTTTGAATGAATGCGAACACAAGGTTCAAAAGTGTCTTAATACAAATAATGATGTGAGTGATCAAAGTTACAGATAGAATGGTACATATTAGTGATATTAAAGTCACCCTGGCTAAAAAGGGAGAGATTAGATGCTTTCTATATCCAAATACTTAAATATAACTATGAAATAGTTTTAAATTTATGATATAAAACGTAAGAGAAGTAACACCAGAACAATAATAAAAATTGCAAAAAATTAGTAAGTTGTAATATAATACTACATTAAACATATAATACTCAAATTTTACTCAAATATCTTCTTATACATTAATCCAAACTCTAAGAAAAAAATTTGTTACAAAGGAATGACAAAGCTAAATAAAGACAATTTGAAATGTTTGTAACAAATATAATCACTTTGCAAATTTATCCTGATATTATACATTATAATTGGTTTAAAAAGGATGGCAGAAATACTATATGAATTATGTATTTGGGTCACATACTTCTAAAAATAAGCTCATCTAATAAAAGAATGAATTGAAAGAACAGATGAAATCAGTTTCTAATAATATCATACTTTGTCAATAATGTGTTATCTCTTCTATGCATGACTAAGAAAATCCAATACCCATAAGTGTTTGACTTTCAGTCAAACTTATTTGACTTTTAAAGATACGGGAATTCAAATAAATTAATAGACTTTTATTTATAGTAAAAAAACTATATAGAACAAAACTAATATTACTTGCAAATCTTAAATAAATGGTCCATAACATTAAATCTCTACTTGTACCTTTATGCACCTTCACTTTGTAGTTGGTGAAGACTCTGACTTGGTTCAAAGAAAACTTATGAGCACCCGTTTTAGATATTTTTACTTAAGTATCAACTATAGTCTTGTTTGAGGAAGAAGACAGCCCAATATTCTCCTCATAGTATCTAAATACAGAGGAAAAAGCCATAGATGGCTGAATTGATCTCCGAGCTTTATATAATTACCAAGAATAGTTCTATTTATTTTATGGAAGCTATAAATTAAATCATGAAATATTTTTGAGTTTCTATATTAACTGAAGAAAAAGAGATACAGAGAAGCATCCATCACTTACTGCATGCATTAAAAGTAAACAATGAGAATATCCTCTGATTTAACCTCTATGGAAAGCAGTACAGATTTTTTTCAAGGATGTAGCATTAGAACATCCAGGTGACCTAGCTATTCTATTTCTTGGCATTTAGCATCCCCAAACACAAAAACATTACTTAAAAATATATGTATACCATGCTCATTGCACCACTTAGTACAATAGCCGGATATGGAAACGATCCAAGTATCCAATATAGATGAATGGATCAAGAAGTGGTTAGGATAGAGATATAGTATGGAGTGAAAGGCTTGCATGCAGTCAATTGAACCAAGATTCAATTCCCTGCACTGTATGTGGTTTCCTGAGCATTTATAGGAGTGATTCCTGAATACACACCCAGCGGTAAGCCCTGAGCACTGCTGGGTGTAGCCTAAGATTTATAAAAAAACCCCTTTTATATATAATATATAATATATATCTTATATATATATATATATATATATATATATAAAAGGATACTATACAGCTAAAAGAAAGGATGAATGGATAAGCGGTTTGCTTCAACATGGACACAATTAGAATGATTGTGTTAAGCAAAAGTAAGTTAGAGGGAAAAGGCCAAATGCATAAAGGTATCACTCATTTGTGGAATATAGAGAGCCAAATTTAAGAACACAGAATTTAACAATGCCAAACCCTTTGGCATTTATTAGAATACAGAACCAATTGCCAAACAAATGGGGGAACAGAAGGAGATTGTAAGGATAGCAGACTAACAGAGGTACAGACAGTGGTGGAGGGTGGTGGACACTTTACTGGTGCTGGAGTATAGTAACTTTGTGAAAGCCATAAATCTTAATACTATTGTAAGGTCCTAATCTATAATTTTAGTTGTCTTGGTGCCACACCTGGTGATGCTCAGAGGTTACTACTGTCTCTGAACTTGGAAATCATCCCCAGTGGTGCTCTGGTGACCATATGGGATGCTGGGGATTGAACCCAGGTTGGTTGTGAGCAAGGAATGCACCCTCCTTGTATACTATTGCTTCTGGTATTACTGCTACTAAATGAAATGCATTTTTTTAAAAAAAATAGTAATGTTTTGGCTAGAGAGATAGTAGAAGAGTTAAGGTGCCTGTCTTGCATTACTGTTCAGTTCCTGAAATCATATAAGGTCCTCAAAGTATTACCAGACGTTATCCTTGAGCCCTGAGCCAAGTGTAAGGCCCTACATGCAGTTGAGTGTGACTCAAAAAATCAAAACTAACTGGTAAATAGGCTGCTGTGTCTATATGAAGTATTGTGACACATGCAGAGAATGTTCCAAGAAAACTGAAACATAGCCCAAGTCATGGAAGTGATTAGGGGGCAAGTGACAGAGTTAAAACATGTCTACAAAAAGTACAAATAGAATTTAAGATGTAATATTCCCTTCACATTATAAATAGCTTCTACCAGCTCTCCCTGTGCTCAGCTGATCGTGAGGTGCCCAGGAGGGAAGGTGAGTTCTAGCCCTGGCCTGCCTACCAATAGAGCCTTGCAAGAAGCCAAAGGAACCCAGACACCATGAGGGTTGCCATTTTCAACATCTGGACTCCACAGCTTGTCAGAGTTCCACCCAAGTGAAAAGCCAATCTCAAGCCCTGCTTGTCAGAGTCCCACCCTACAGTGAAGACTATTTCAAGCCCAGGTATGCCTGATTCAGAGACTCAGACACACAGGGCAGAGCTACTACCAGCTCTCCTTGTGCTCAGCTAGCTCTGGCCTGCCATCCAATAGAGCCTCACAAGAGGCCAGAGGAACCCTCATACCATTAGCGCCACCGTTTTCAACATCTAGACTCTACAGCTTGTCAGAGCTCCACCCAAGAGAAAAGCTGATCTCTCCCCATTGCGTGCGGCCGGCAGTTCATCAGTAAATGCACGGAATGAGAGCCTACTACTGAGATTACACCACCTGCATAGCAGAGCCTGGCTATCTACCCATTTCATACTTGATATGCCAAAAAACAGTAACAATTATAGATCTCATTCCCATGACCTGAAGGAAAGTTTTGAGGCTCTTCGTGTTCCTAGAAAGAGCAGATGCCCTTGGGCTACACCAGCATGTGACAGAGGTATGGAGATGTTACTGGTGCCCGCTTGAGAAAATCTATGAAAAACTGGAAGACAAGTGATACAAGTGATTCTTTTTATGTCATACTTTTGCCTCCACACCAAAACAAATTTTTTTGTTATAAATAACATCATGTGTTTTAGTGCCCATCTATGCTAGGTATGTATCACATATGTGCAAACACAAAATAGGTGAAAGTCATATGTAGAATAAATATGGCTAGTGGGAGGGAAGGACATTTCCTATAGAGGACAGCAGAGGAGGTGGTTGCAATTTTATATGGTTGAACAGAACAATGCTTTTTGATAAGATAATATTTAAGCAAAAAAAGAAGTGAAAAAAGAAGTGAAAACTAAGAACCATGTTCCAGAATAAAGAAAAAAGCCATGCTAGGAATTGCTGATAGGTTTCCTTTGTTTTTTATTATGAATTGAGGACAGGAATAAAGCAAGCAGAAAGCAGCATCAAGTGGAGAGTAAAGAAGCATAAAGTGTTCTGTATTTTATAGATCATACAGATTTTGGGTAGTAGTGGAAGAATTTGAATTTTTCTTTGAATAAGATATAAAATAATAGTGTTTGGGAAAATATTTTGGTTTACATTTTAAAATAATCACTTTATTTTTGATTCGTTTGTGAAGTTAGGAAGTCTGCACGGAGAAACAGTTCTTCAAAATTCCATTCACCTTGGGAAAAAGAAGATGGGAGGTATCACTTTCCCCAACCTCAAGCTCTACTACAGAGCAGTTGTAATTAAGACAGTGTGGTATTGGTATAGAGACAGACCCGTAGACCTATGGAATAGAACTGAGTATCCTGAAACGCACTCAAAAATATACAACCACTTAATCTTCGATAAAGGAGCAAAAAATATTAAGTGGAGCAAAGAAAGCCTCTTCAACAAATGGTGCTGGGAAAACTGGGCAGCTACGTAAAAAAATGAACTTAGACCTCCTTCTAACGCCATGCACAAAAGTCAGATCAAAATGGATTCTAGATCTCGATATCAGACATGAATCTATAAGGTACATCGAAGAAAACATAGGAGAAACGCTCTCACGACATCGAAACGAAAAGTATCTTTAAAGACGACACACCACTGACCAAGCAAATGGAAGCAATGATGAACAAATGGGATTATATAAAATTGAAAAGCTTCTGCACCTCAAAAGAAACGGTGACCAAGATAAAAAGACAATCCACAGAGTGGGAAAGGATATTCACCCAATACCCATCTGACAAGGGGTTAATATCCAGGATATATCAGGCACTGGTAGCTCTCCACAAGAAGAAAACAGCCAACCCCATCAAAAAAATGGGGAGAAGAAATGAACAGAAGCTTCCAAAAAAGAAGAAATTCGAATGGCCAAAAGGCATATGAAAAAGTGCTCTTCATCTTTAATCATCAGGGAGATGCAAAGCAAAACAACAATGAGATACCATCTCACCCCACAGAGACTGGCACACATCCAAAACAGCAAGAACAACCGGTGCTGGCGTGGATGTGGGGGGAAAAGGGACTCTCATCCACTGCTGGTGGGAGTGCCGACTGGTCCAGCCCTTTTGGAAAACAATATGGGCATTCCTCCGAAAGCTAGATATTGAGCTCCCATTTGATCCAGCAATAGCACTCCTGGGAATATACCCTAGAGACCGAGAAACACTATCTGTACTTCTTTATTCATCTCTGCGCTATTCACTATAGCTAGAATCTGGAAACAACCTAAATGCCCGAGAACAGAGGACTGGCTAAAGAAACTGTGGTTCATCTACACTATGGAATACTATGTGGCTGTCAGAAAGGATGAAATTATGAAATTTACCTGCAAATGGATGGACATGGAGTCTATCATGCTGAGTGAAATTAGTCAGAAGGAAAGGACAGATATAGAATGACTGCATTCATTAATAGGAAATAAATAGATACCAGTGTTTTAATAAATATGGGAAATGGTAATGGCAGATTAAAACTCACCACTGAATATACACAAAGAGACTTAAGTGATAAACTCTAAATATCTGCAGGGCTAGCCACAATGTGTAAAATAAGAGGGAGAGAGATGCAGAGACAGAGAGAGAGAGATAGAGAGAGAAAGAGAGGAAACTGGGGTGCCTGCTATTAAGGCAGGTGGGGGGGGAGGGGGAGGGGGTACATTGGTGGTGGAAATGGGGCACTGGTGGAGGGATGGGTGCTGGAATACTGTATTACCAAGAACCAATTATGAACACCTTTGTAATTGTATGTTTCACGGTGGTATAATAAAAAATTAAAAAAAAAACAACAAAATTCCATTCAGATTAAATGGCATCTGGGACAAGTTTGGCAAAGTGGAATGGTTATGAGAGATTGCAGTCTGGATATATTTGGAAGCTAGAACCAACAGGATCTTCTAATAGACTGATAATAAGTTTTAAGGAGGAAGATAATTCAAGAGGATTCTAAGGCTTTCTTTTTAATTGTACTACTTGAACAAAGCAGTTTCATTCACTGCAGTGTAGTGGGTACTCTATTGAGCTTACTTGGAAGATTAAAAAAAGGAGAAGGAATTTGTACATGTTAATTAAGATACTTATTAACCCCTGAAAACTGACTGCAGCCAAGAACTCCCTAGTGGTCTGGTCACTAAAATACTTATAACAGTGACCTGTGACAGATCCCTGAAATGTAGAGGTTCCTGCAGTCGGTGGAGATAAATACTATCAATTGGACAATTACAGGAAAGAAATCTCAGACTTCCCAAATTAACAATCACATCCTTTTCAGGAAAATAAAAAGCCCACAAACAAACCGAAACAAATTCTCAGCATTTCTTTCCCCTGGAAATCTCCCTAATCTAACTAAACAAACAGAAAGCCCTTCATGACAGCATTAAGCTCTCCAACTTCCTTTGAAATTCCAGCACCTCCAGGGGGCAGTATCGCCCACAGTGGGAAACACTTGCCCCAATTTTTAAAGTGGCACAGAGGGAGTGAGAAGAACAACGGAAACCTGCACTGATTTCCCTGCTGCTTTATGGTTTCTTTCCCACAATACCACTCTTCTATCCTTCAGAAAACTGGTGGAATGAATCGTAGACGTCTCAAAACGCAATTTAGAAAAGGAATCAGTATCAAATTTCAAGATCAACACAAGATTTCAATTTTATAAAGTGGGATTTTTTCTGAAGAAAGTGTTTCTGAAGAAAGTCATATACACAATATTCAATGCTTAGGGGGGGGATATTTTTGTAAAAATAATACCTATGAATCATTTATTTTCTTCATAGTTTTGAGAAAATATTTACACCACAGAACTAGGACAATTAGAATAACTTTAACTTCAAAAAATTTCCATTTTCAGTGATGAAACTCATTGCTTAAAAGACTCACATAATTGGTGGGGTGGGAGTAGAGAGATAGTACAGTGATTTAGTGCCTTCCGGCTCTTCCAGAAATGATTCCTGAGCACAGAGCCAGAAGCACACCCTGAAAACTGCCAAGTGCGGTCCACCCAAATCAGGGGTAGGGGAAATACTAAAGAAAAGCCAGAGAGATAGCTCAAAGGGTCATGTACATGCTTTGCATGAACTCTGGGTTCATTCCTGGACACTGGGAACTAGAACTAAAAATCTAAAAACTAAAGTAAATCCTTTTTTTTGTTTTTTTTTTACTTTTTTAAATTTTATTATGCCACTGTGAGATAAACAATTACAAAACTGTTCATGATTAGGTTTCAGTCATACAGTGTTTCAGCACCCATCCTTCCCCCAGTGCACATTTCCCAACACCAGTGTCTCCTGACTCCCTCTCCCCTACTCCACTTTGAATCTTCTCTCTCTCACTCTCTATCTATCTATCTGTCTGTCTGTCTGTCTGTCTGTCTGTCTGTCTGTCTGTCTGTCTGTCTATCTATCTATCTATCTATCTGTCTATCTGTCTATCTGTCTATCTGTCTGTCTGTCTGTCTGTCTGTCTGTCTGTCTATCTCTCTATCTCTCTCTCTATCTCTCTATCTCTCTATCTGTCTATCTGTCTATCTCTATCTATCTATCTGTCTGTCTGTCTGTCTATCTATCTGTCTGTCTGTCTGTCTGTCTGTCTATCTATCTATCTATCTATCTATCTATCTATCTATCTATCTATCTATCTATCTATCTATCTATCTATCTATCTATCTATCTATCTATCTATCTATCTATCTACCTACCTACCCACCTACCTACCTATCTATATCATACACACATTGTGGCTTGCAATACATATATTTAGGGGGTTACTAAAGGAAATTCTTAAGACCCAGAGTGACATTATAGAGGAAACACACATGAAAATCAGGGTTCTAACAAAAGGAACTATATGGGTGGTCATAAAAGTATAATTTCAAATTCTCTTTTAAGTAATTTTACTAACAGTATGAACTAATACTAATGGAATAGTATTCTTAGATCGGTAACATATTGACTTTGCATATATTTGACATCAGAAGGTGGGTGGAGGCAGTGCTGCAGTATACAGAGGTTTCCAAACTTGTTTATCCCAACTCCCCATTTGTAGAAAAACTGAAGCATTCTAAGCCCCTCCTGCAATTCTACCTTCCTTAAGATAATGAAACAAAGTTCTTCCCAATTGCACCTGGCGCTAATAACCAAGCCCTTGGAGAGTTCTACTATTGCCCACATAAAACAAAAAAATAGATAGATACAATTATCAGGAAGAAACAAAGAGAACTGAAAATACTGAATAAGAACATTATATGAGATTCTATAAATACATAATTTCCATCTCTTACCTGAATTAAATCAATACAAATATGACCAAGCTTTTGATGTTGAGATGTGTATTTGGGGATGAGAGAGAGTACAGGGGTTAAGATAGTACAGTGCCAGAGAGAGAGTACAGGGGTTAAGGTGCCTGTCTTGCATGCTGTCTGATCTCCAGCACTACACATGTTCTTCCAGACCACCAGGAGTAAACCCTCAGTACTGTTAGCTGTAGCCCCAAAATGTGTACAGGTATATACAGTAAAAAGAAAATCATTGGTCATTAAAATAGGACAAAATGTACATTCAATGGAAAGCAGTAAAGGAAGACCAGAGATAATAAGTAAACAAAAATGGTAAACGGGGGCCAGAGTGATAGTCCAGTGGGGAGGGCATTTGCCTTGCATGCGACCGACCCAGGTTCGATCCCCAGCATCCCATATGGTCCCCCAAGCACCTCCAGGAGTAACTGCTGAGCAAAGAGCCAGGAGTAACCCCTGATCATTGCCAGGTGTGACCCAAAAAAAAAAAAAAAAAGGTAAATGGGAGACAATATAACCATATCAACAATAACACTCAGCATGAATGGATTAAAATATAGTCAAAGACAAAGATTCTCAGGTTGAACTTTAAAAATATCTAAATATTAGCTATCTATATCAGAGATACTTTATATTCAAAGACAAAGGTAGGATTAAGTAAACATATAGAAAAAGACATGCTAAAAATACCACCAAATAGGTCTAAAGACACTATAATTTATCAGATAAAATAGGCTTGATCTGTGACTAATAATAAACTCTCCACTTGTGGCTCATAAACAGGGAATTTATCTTCTAATCAAATTGGCTGTATAGCAGCATCAGGGATTTTATTTTATTTTATTTTTTTTTATTCATTTTTTTCTAGCACCCGTCCCTCCACCAGTGCCCATCTCCCACCACCAACATCCCCGGTTCCCTCCCCTTCCCCAGCCCTGCTCCATGGCAGGTTCTTTATTTCTTTCCCTTTCTCTCTCTTTCTCTTTTCCTTCCCTTCCAGGCTATGGATTACAGAACATACATTAAAAGGTTGTCATGTGTATCCTTTTGCCTCTATTTAATGCTCAGTTCTAGGTTGGCATTAGTACCCTCGACTATTATTAGCACCCTGTTCCATTTTCTGTCTTACCTAAACTCTGACTCCCACACGTTTGTGATAATCTCCACCTTTGACAAGACCTCCTGATATATGTTTCACTTGACCTTAGCATCAGGGATATTTTAGAAGTTGAGTGGCATATGAATGAAAATCTGGTTTATTAGTCTTCTTTGAATTTTTTTTTTGTAGGCACTAAAAACTCACATCATTTATGAAAACATCAAATATAAATACCAAGTAACCCAGTCATTCCACTTCTGAGTATTTATTTGAATAATACTAAAACCTGTAATTCAGAAGGTATTTTTGCCTTGTACTCAACCAACCCAGGTCTGATCCCCAACATCACATATGGTTCCCCAATCAGGAAAGATCCTATAGTAAAGTGTTAGGTGTAAGCTCTGAGCGCAACTGAGTTTGGCCTCCAAACAAAAAAAAAAAAAAACACCCCTGTATTCATTGTAGCATGATTCTCAATGGTTAAGTTACAAACTGACCACATACTCATGGTGGGAGGATAAAGAAGATGTGTATAAACATACAACAGAGCAAGGGAAATGGCTAAGAAGCTAGAGCACAGGTCTCAGATGGCAGAGCCTGATTTTATTAAAAAACTACATGGTTCCCAGCTCATTGCTGGAAGTATCCCCCAACTGATGCTCCTGAGGTTCAGTGGATGTACAAAACAAATCTTACAGTGGAATAGTACTAAGTTATTAATAAAAGCAAATATTTCCATTTTCAATGATCATGGTCAATGATTGGGATACTAAGCTTTGTAAAATAAGTCAAAAGGACAAAGACATGAGTTCACTTGTACATGGAAGACATATAAACAAAGTAAGTGGCCCATAGATCTGACACATAATGTTGGTTAACAGATTTAAATATGGCAACAGGTAAAATCTGGAAATGAGGTCAGTGTTGTTAATAGACACTAGACTTCCACTGAATGATCATAACATATCACATTAAAAATTACAAACAAAAAATTACAATGAAGTGCTAATGAAACTCATATATTATTATAAACCAATGATACTTGAATGAATATATTTTTGAGTATCTGATATATTATGAAGAAATGAAGTTTCTAAAATTCCAAGCTTTTGATTTTGTTTTCATTTTGGACCTATGAATGGTAAAACTGATATTGCTAGTTCTATATTCACATATCTGTCTTTCAATTGGCAAGGAAATAGCTCATTCAGTGTTTGTGTGTGTGTGTCTGTGTGTGTGTCTGTGTGTGTGTGTCTGTTTATGTGTGTGTAGGCCTCATCTAGGTGTGCTCAAGACTTACTCCTGTCTCTGTGATTAAGGCTTATTCTTTATGATGCACAGGGGACCTATGCGGTGCCTGGTATTTGAACTGGGCTTGGTCTCATACAATGCCAA
The DNA here is from genome assembly GCA_021461705.1 of Cryptotis parvus. NCBI lineage: Eukaryota > Metazoa > Chordata > Mammalia > Eulipotyphla > Soricidae > Cryptotis > Cryptotis parvus. The sequence continues at coordinate 63,992 of JAJIBD010002095.1, read as the reverse complement.
TGCCTTGACCTACTATTATCTCTTTGGCCCCTTATGTGTACACTTCAAGGATTACTAGTTTAGTTTTTCCTTTTTTTCCTTTTGAGTCACACCCAGCAATGCTCAGGGGTTACTCCTGGCTCTGAACTCAGGAATCACTCCCTGGCTGTGCTCGGGGGACTATATAGATGCTGGGAATCTAATTTGGGTGGCCGCATGCAAGGCAAATGCCTTACCTGCTGTTCTATCACTCCAGCCCCAAGGATTAATAGTTTAGAGAGAGTATATACCAAATGAACTTAAATTTGGGGGATCTCACTTCTGAGAAATTTATATAGATTATAAATATTTATATTAGTCTACGTAAGGATATGCAGAATATAATAACCTTTTAAGACAAACTTTAAAGCATTTTTGTATTATTATTATATCTTCACAAAGTAAATTTTTGGAAGATATAGAACTAGTTTGATAATTTGACTTAAAATTATTAGATGCACAGTGAGGTATCTTATCACTTCATTGATATAGCAATGATAGCTATAACAACAAGCATTGATGAGAATGTGGAGAAATTGCAACTCTAAAATTGTTACATAGCCAGTTATTAGGAGAGTGCTGTTTTTCAGCTTCTCAAACTGTTAAGCACAGAGCTACTATATGACCCATGCTTTTCACTTTTAGATATGTAAAGACAGACTTGATAACATACATTCGCAAACATAAAGGTGCTTGATTTGCTTTGCTTGCTGCTTAAGCTTGCCTTAGGCCACACCCAGCAGCTCTCAGGTTCTACTCCTGTTGTGTGTTGTGTCTGTGCAGGAAGGGGAAGAAGCCAAGGCCTGCTACATCAAGCCATATGCTCCAGCCCCAGGAGCCAACTTCGCTGGCTTCAGCTTAATCTTCAGTTTTGAAAAAGGCCCTTCTCATGAATGGAGAGAATTCAGAGATAAAGCACTTGCCTCACATGTGGCAGATCCTGGCTTGATCTCACGAACCATAGATGGTCCCCTGGAGCAGTCAGGCATGATCCCCAAACACTGTCCGAGGTAGCGTCATACTCCCCCACCTTCAACACCACACATATGCACAAGCCACTTCTACCAAAGTCAGTTCCTCACACTGGATGAAACATTTTTTTTATACCAAAATGGGCTTCCCTTAACTCTACTGTCCATCTGTATTTAAAATTAACTTGTAAAATTATCATTACCTGAAACAGATTTTTTTAAGAGTATTAAGCAATGAGCTGGGGTAGGGTTAAAGCCATACATAGATTTTCCTAATGATTACTCAATATTTGTAAGCATTTCCAGAAGAGTAATGACAAATGAAAAGGATTAATATTCATTGCTCAAGAAAAGTTTGGGTCAATTCTCAAGCAAGTAGGAATTAAAAATTTAAATCATTATGTCTTATATGACACGAAATCATTGATGACTTGCTATTTTACTCTTTTCAAGTTCAGAACAATAAAAGGAGACACCAAGAGAAATCTAGTCAAATAAATTACTTAATGAAAGTTCTTCTCTTGGAAAAGCCTAAAGTTTTCTTATTGATATTCATATACATTCCTATGTTTACAAACTTTTCTATTTTTACCTATGTTCTCTTTCTGAGAATAATTTCTAGAGGATATGTTTGCAGAGAAATCCATGATCAAGCATCTAGGGAAAACAAAGATAGCATGAAAATAGGTAAAGGAAAATTTTTATAGTCACGTTTTTCAAAAGACTGAATGGTGACATTGAGATTAAATGCTTTATTCTGTCAGGGACTAATTCTGGATAAAATTCTTAAAAATTGTTCATAATAAGAATAAATATGCTATACAGGATTTGAACCAGGTTACGGTGGCAACAGCTGCCTGCCACATTAACCTTTAAAAAAATTTTGGTTTTGGGGTCACACCTGGCAATGCTCAGGATTTAGTCCTGGCTCTGCACTCAGGGGTCACTCCCTGCAGGCTTGGGGGACCATATGGGGCCTTGGGGATCAAACCCAGGTCAGTCATATGCAAGGCAAGTGATACATCCTCTATACTATCTCTACTGCCCGCCAATCTTTTGTCTTTCTGAGTTGTGAATGTACCTTTTAACTGAAACTATGAACAGGTGAGGACCAGAGCGGTAGTACATAGGGCGTTTGCCTTGCACGTGGTCAAGGATCCTGGGTTCCATCCCCAGCATCCCATATGGTTCCCTGAGCACCGCCAGGAGATTTCTGAGGCAGAGCCAGGAGTAACTAACCCCTGAGCATCGCTGGATGTGATACCCCCTGCTCCCCAAAATGTACAGGTGAACTTTTGTTCACTGACTCACAGCTGTACGGGCAACACCGAAGAGAGACACTCCAGACCCAACCACTCCAGACCCACAACTGCCCTGCTCAGCCCCACATGGGAAGCAACCCGTGGAGCTCCAGAGGGCAGTAAATGGCTCGGCAAACCCCTGTCCGAGTCCAACATAGCTTCAAGGATCCGCTCACTCATGCAGGGGAGGACATGCTGGCCATACTTGGAACGGGGATTTGGGATCTTCCTCCCATTCCTCCACCTCGGAAGGCATGGCTGCAAGCTCCCAACCACCACAGCCAGCAAACCTGAAAGAGAGACACTCAAGACCCACAGCTGGGCTGGCGCACGCAGTCTTAGAAAATGCTGGAAGTTAGGACCAGGTCCTTCCCAGGATCTTTCACCTTTATGCACTCTATACAGTTCTAGGTAGCCATGGACCATCATCCCAGTGAGCCCAGGAAGAAGCCAGGGGAACCCTCACACCATGAGGTCAGTCATTCTTAAATCCGGACTCCACAGCTCCTCAGAGCTCCACCCTAGATAGAGGCTGATCTCTCCCCCATTGAGGTACATCAGTAAATGCTCCAGATTAGAGCCTACTATTGTGAGTGTACCACCTACAGGGCAGAGCCTGGCAAGCTAACTTTGTTGTATTTGATATGCCAAAACCAGTAACAATTATAGACCTCATTCCCATGACCTGAAGGAATGGTTTGAGGCTCTTCATGTTCCTGGAGTGAGCAGATGCCCTTGGGCTACACTTGCTTGTGACAGGATGTATGAAGATGGTGCCTGTGCGAGAAAATCTATGAACAAGGGGAAGACAAGTGACAAGTGACAAGAATAAATATTGAACACAATCCAGCAAATCATTTTAATCATTTTGGAAGCCTATCATCTATCATTTTATACATGAGAATTTACAAGGTTAGTTGTAAACTCATTCAAACTCATTCCATACTCAAGGGCACCTTTTAGGGGATTTTCTATAAAAATATGCTTTCTGGGGCCAGAGAAACACTTAAGCAGGTAAGGCACCTGCCTTACAAGGGATTGAGCCTGGTTCAGTCTTCTGAAAATGGTCACTGAGAAAAACCATAAGTGACTTCTGAGCAATGGTGGGAGTATCCCCAAAACTAAACAAAAAACAAAATAAAACAACCAAACTTTCCTGTTTCAAACACATTATTTATAGAAACAAACTTATAAAAAAGAAGCACCAATAAATAGCTATTTTAAGTAGTGGGAGCTTAGTTGGATGTGGGAGGATCCAGTGCTGGAGAGTCTGGTGCTAAAACTATGGATGCATAAAACTGATGGCGAACAGTATGGCAAATCAAAGTACCACAAATAAAATAAACGCTTTAATCAAATATTTATAAATAAAGCGGAAGCACTTCTTTATTATCTTAGCATAAAAAAGCAAAATTTTAAAAGATTATATTTAGAAGATAGGTATGTGCAGTGTTTGCATTTTGAGAAAATAGAAATGGTAGATTTCTGCTTCCCAGAGTTTTGCTGACATTACAAACTACTCAATTTATGAGCCTGAACTTTACTGTTAAAAAAAAAAGATTAAATAGAAGGGCAGCAAGTCATCAGTTGCTATCTTCCTAGAACAATCCTTTCTCCCCCACTAAAAAGAAATTCTAAAGAAAACTTAAATGAAGTCCTAAGAAAACTGAATTTAAAGACTTCGATTCAGGTATATCACTAACATTAAAATGTTAATGTTGTTAAACAGGTTGCCAAAATTCAATATCCATCCATACAAAAAGAAAAACAATGTCAAAAGCTACTTAAAATGGGCTATGAATATTTGTGCAGTATTATAATATATGTAGGTACAGAAAAGAAATTTCAATGAAGTAGATAAATCATAATTTTACCTGAGGGTATCACTTACATACTTATATAAGACAATTTCCCATTATAATCTATTATACATGCCAATTAAAAAATGAAATTTTATGACAACCATTTTTATAACCAGTACAGAATATTTTAACTTATTACTAGACATGGTTTAAATTAAGTGATATTTTAAAAAATAAAATACTGTCGGGCTTGAAAATGCAAGATCATTAATATTTCTGTTGGGCTTAGTGAAAATAATACTGTATTAGCTATCCTTAAATTTTCAAGTCATATATATATGTATTTATATATGAATAATATACATTCATATATAATATACAATAATATACAATATACAATAATAAATACAATAATAATATACAATAATAATATACAATAATAATAAATACATATAATATATGTATTTATATATGAATGTATTTCAGCCACATTTATTCATTAATTGAAAGCTAAGGAGAATTAATCATTATTATTATACTGATCAAGTGTTTACTTTTAGGACAGTTTTGTGTTTCCTTATTCTTCCTCAATTTCCATTCACATCAACATATTAGCACATATGGACATATGTGTATAAAACACGGATTCAAATACATCTCTATATTATAATTCTCTATAAAAACAAATAATAGTTCAGGAACTAGAGAAAGAATCAGTTATTGAGTAGTTTTATAGTCAGTTTTTCTTGAACACAAATAAGACAAAATTTAAACTATCCTTGGTCTATAAAAGCAACCTCAATGAACTAACAATTGTTTGTGTTTTTGTTCTGAGCCACACTCAGAGGTGCTCAGTGATTACTCCTGAATGTCCTCAACGATCATTCCTGGCAGTGTATAGGAGATAATATGGGATGCCGGGACTGAACCAGGATCGGCTTTGTACAAGGCAAGTGCCTTACCCACTGTACTGTCACTACAGTTAAAGTTAACCATTTTTCAATGAATGTATCAGAAGTCATTTAAAATGAGATATGATTTTAAATAGGTATATGAAGTCTAATGATCAAAAATGATTATAATTATATTTACTGTTTTTTCTGCTCTAATTTTAGTCAGAGAATCACAAAATCTACTTGAGTTCTCATTACAGTCATCATAACAAGCACAAGTAACCCACCATGATGGGATGTTCTATGTCAAGAGAATAGGCTGGAGAACCCTGCTGCTGTGTCTTACAAGTCTGTAGCACATCAGAATTATTTACGCAAACTTTTGTTCACATTTCTTATATTTTGGACCACACATGGCAGTACTGACTTCTGGCTCTGTGCTCAGGCATCACTCCTAGTGAGACTCAGAAGACCAGAGTTACAGGGCTGTAACCCAGGTCTGTAACATACCAAGTAAATACCCCAACTATCTCTCCTGCCCCCCAATTTTGTTTTTAAAAGAAATTATAGATTACCTATGTTTCAATGTAATAGTCACCCAAAATTAAGATATTCATGGAATCAAACACAAGGTGTCTTCTTGTTACTGGGTTTCAAACATAGTACCTTGTTACATCTAAATAAATAGCTCCAAAACTATTTTCTCACATTCCTCCAATGTTATAGTCAAGAACATTCAGTAAGAACAAATTACTCTATATAATTTGCAACCTGACTTCTCTTTCATAGAAAGAACTGATCAAATACATATAAGGAGCAAGGTTTTTTGAAAAGGGCTTATTGTTTGATTTAATACCTTGTTTAAAACTTCATGCACTTTAGTATATCATTTAAACTATAAAACAGTTGAACAAAGGTAGCTGAGTTGATATAAAGAAACCAAAAATACCCAATGTCTCAGTCTCACATTGGGAAATTTATGAGTTTTGGGGAAATTGTAACTTACACCAAATGAAAATGTATAGTATGGGTATGAAGGACAGACAGCTTGTAGTTTCATTTAGATATATTTTTACTGTATATCTTCTTCCTGTATAAGATCCTGAGTATATCTTCTGAAGTTTCTAGAACTCAAGGCATTAAATGTCATCTATCACCATTAGGAAGTAATTTCCACACATAGGGGAGAAGAAAAAGGAGAACTTTGGCTCCATACAATAATGTTGCTACATGTGTCCTACAGAGAGAAATTTTATTTTGAGCTTTTGATTTAACTTGGATTAACTCTCCACTAAATCAACATAATTCATTCCTTCTATAGCAAACTTTCAAATCACCTGCTTGCATATCTACACAGTGCTGAGACAGAGCCCTCTTGAGTTTACTGCTCCTAAAATTAGGACTCACTATAAAAACTTGAGATTTAAGAGCACACATTACTTCATAATGATTCAAATTATATTAAGAAATCACTATCCTCGTGAACTTAAACTGTTCATACTTATTGATATGTTCCTACACATTTATTATATTTCTTATCATGAAAACAGGCAATGACTTCTTCCGAGCATAGAATTTCTTCATGCAATATAGTGATTAACAACACTAAATTAAACATTTACTTAATAAAATTCATGACATTATAATAAATGATAGAAAAGAAATCATGGATTCTAACCACTTTGTCCTCCTTTAGGAAGCATCCATGGAAGCAGAGTAAAGAGAAAAGGAAAAAGAAAAAGGTAAAAAGAGATGTTAATATGTTAATAAGATTGTTAAGGAAATTGTGCTACTTTATATTGTCAAAATATGATTATTTGAAAGGTAAATCTTCCCCCAAATAATTACTGCTTAATATTTCATTAAACACACATAATTCATGGGGGGGCTGGAGAGATCATTTAATGAGTGAGAGCACATGCTTTACATAATAGGAGCCCATTTATATATTAAATGTTTAAATTAATTTATCCTGGCCATCCTTTAATTATTATATCTAGTTGTTATGTGCCTTCCCAGAGACACAAAGATATAGTAGTTTTGCTATAAAGTATAAGATATATTTATTTGACTCAATTTATTCTAGTGGAAAAGATTTTAAAATATGTAAGTTAAATATGTAATAACAGTACCAAGGAATAAAATATTGATTAGGAAATTCATTTTAACATTAACTATGATTTTCTCAATTAGGAAAGAATCAAGAGTATGATATTTTAAATATAACATAATTCAGTTCTATACAAGATAAAAATGGGACAAATTCTCTAAACATTTAGAAATTTTCAGATATATGATTAATCTCCATTGATCTATATTGTTATAAATATTATGAAAGAAAACTCCCCAGAAATTCTTATAAATAATTCTACTGTACTAATAAAGGGAATATGGTTTACAATATCAAAATATATTTAGACTAAATTTTAAAAAACAATTTGTATTTTATAACTAATATATTTTAAAAAAAAATAAGCATTCGAAAAATATATAAATATTTAAAATAATATTACAATTATTATGATATAATTATAATTACATATAATATAAAATTATAGTATTCTTAATATATAAAAACCATATTTTATATAGTTATAAAAAACTAATCCCATATGCCTCAAAACTGCATATATAGACAGATAGATAGATGGATGGATGGATGGATGGATGGATGGATGGGATGGATGGATGGATGGATGGATGGATGGATGGATGGATGGATGGATGGATGGATGGATGGTTGATAGATAGATAGATAGATAGATAGATAGATAGATAGATAGATAGATAGATAGATAGATAGATAGATAGATAGATAGATAGATAGATAGATAGATAGATAGATAGATAGATAGATAGATAGATAGATAGATAGATAAGTTTTTGTTGTTTTGGCCATACCTGGTAGTGCTCAGGGCCTACTCATGGCTATGTACTAATTCGAGCGGAATTGGGGTCATAGATGGTGAGACGGATGGAACGTGAGTCAGCTCCATTTAAAGCAAACACATTATCCAACTTATCTCTCGGCCTCAGAACTAGAACATTTTAGGCACTGATATAAATGCATTAACTCTTATTTAAGCTAAGTTAAAGAAATTGCACTAATGAGACAACTTCATGTAGAAGAGAAAGTGCAAATAAAAATAAATAATATTAAAGTGTATTTTTACAGAAGGCAGAACGTTTTCCTGCTATCCAAAAGTAGAATGTTCCTATCTGATATGACTTGGAAAGTTATTTGGTGGTCTGGAAACATTTTTTAAAACTTTTAAAAACTTTCTGTCGAAAATCATGGGAGGGAAGACCCCAAACTAACTGACCAGATATACCAAATAAGGATATTCTGTGTGGAAATGAGGAGAGAACTCAAGAGAGTGTGGTACAGTCCTTAAATCCCAGAGGCTCCAGGTTCCACTCTACATTCCTCTGAAAATAAATGTACTCCCACAGGTTGACAATTTTTGCACAAGGTTCATTTATTAAACGGTACACGAAGAGAAAGTACCCTTCTGTGTTCTGTTTTCATCACCCTCCACAACTATGAACCTTCAAAAAAAAAAGACAAAACAGAGCAAGACCATAATATTATCACGGGATTGTACTCTGGGATTTTACAGAGGAATTCGTCATTCAGATGCGTGTCTGTCCTGCTCAGGAAGTAAACAGGTCTTTGCTACATGTATTTAGAGTGGCCCTACCCTCACTCTGAAGGTCACTTACGTTGTTTGACCGCAGAGACACGCGGCCCCCACAGCGGGCGCAGAACTTGGTGCGGCAGTAGGAGCACAGATGGCGCACCCATCAGCAAACTTGGTTTTATGACAGATTCCACAAGTCGGGGCATCATCTTTGTGCTCGCCCTGGTAACGCCCGAGCTTCTTCTCCTATTTTCCTCACTTGTTCCTTATAGCTTTCAAACTGTTGGTGCAATCTCCTGGGCAAAAAAGAAAATGGTAGAAAACTAAGTAAATGATAGAAGACACAGTTTTTTGTTTTGTTTTCTTATTTGTTTGGGTTTTTTTTTTCGGATTAAAGTATAATTGTTCAACTGAAGGAAGCATGCTACAAGCATAGAAGCAATATACATATCAGACACATATGTAATGCTCGGGGTTTACTCCGGGTTGTGTGCACAGATACCACTTCTGGTGGGGCTTAAAGGACCAAATGTGCTGCCAAAGACTGAACCCAAGTGGGCCGTGCACAAGAAAGGCAAACACCTTTCCTGCTGTACTGTCTCTGGTCCTACAAAGCCAATTTCCAACTCCTTTACCCCCAAAGGTAAATTACCGTTTCATATGTCCCCTAGTGGATGCTTACCAGTTTTTCTTATAGCACTGATTAATAAATAAGTCAATTTTATATAATATTTTCTATGGTGGAATTCATATAGGCACTTTAAGTCTGCTTTTTGTACAGAAGTAGCTTTCAAATTCAACTAGGAATTCAAAACTTCTACATCTGTGTGTATATAACTAAAGCAAACATTATAGAAACTATTTAGCTTAATATGTATGTATATATGGTATTATAATACTTTTTCTCTTATTTTAATATAAGTTTAATACTGATTAAAATTTTGAGAAGTTTGTCTATTTCCAGAACGCACTATTCGAAAAAAAATACATACTTAGATAAATACTGCTTCAAGCTACTATGCTAGGCTCTGTGTTCTCCAAAAATATCTTTATTCACAGCCCTATTTCTGGAACTTTTTACTTGGCATCATACATCTGATTTCATACTATATATAGAATGAAACTTCTGCATCATATTTGACCTACATGAAACCTTGATAACACATGAAACAATCTAATCTAAGCTTGCAGAGCACTGCTACCACTCTTTACTCATAGGACGGGGGATAATCTGAGTTCTTGAGGCAAACCCTTCCCTAGAAGAATGTTCTCGTTTAGGGGAGGGGGATTGTTGAGAGGTCTAAAGTACCACATGCTCTTCTTTGACCCTCTAGGGTGAAGGAGATAGAGTAAAATCCATGAGCTCTACCTCCTTTCCTCTACGATCGACTTGGTAAGCTCAAAAAATTCACACTAAATATGGTTCAAGTTTCCTCTCCTCCACTAGTCCAAATCTCTTGATGTTAAATTGTAACCAACAGAAACCGTTTGCTGTTGTTTTGAATACCATGACATCCAATGAATCTTCACTGAAAGGATGCCTTGTTTTTTGTAAATAAAAACCGAGAGCTGGCTCAGGTCTGGCAGTAGTCATTTGGTTATTTCAACAAAAGAGAAACTCCTGGGAAATAGCTAATTTATCTGTGTATCTGAGCTACTTGTCTGGGCTGTAGTATTCCCCAGGACAGGATTATATGCATGTGATTGTTAATTCAGGCCAGTAGCTTGATGCTTTCACCTAAAATACCTGTGGGAAGATGGTATTCTAAAACAACAGAATCACATAATGTTCAAGCACAGTAATGTTTGATGTATAAGGATTCTATTACAACTTCCATTCTTCTGTTGAGCAGACTTTTAATAATTTCTGTTAAAATTGTAACTTTCTTTCCCTGTGTGCCAACTGATACTTTTCCTATTTAATTGCCATTAGACATATATTTTAACTAGCACATCACATAGTTTCAAATCCAAAACATTTCCCAATTTAAAGGCTGACAAATTTCAGTTTGTAGGCTATAGTTATATTTTATTTAATGACTGCATTAATAACTTTATTATAACTCTAAATGGAATTGGAGTTGTTTTGTGTGCCAATTTATAATAGAGTTTATACAACATTAATCTAGGATCAAGTTGCAGAAAACAACATATATATCTATTAACTCAAAGATAACCACACAAGGTTACAGTGAAAGCACAACCAGTGGGGCACTTGTGTTTCATACAGCTGACATGAATTTGATCTCTGGTAACCTATATTGTCTCAGAGTCTGCCAGGAAAGATCCCTTAGTGTGGAACCAGGAGTAGGCCCAAGCACAATGGGTGTTGACCAAAAACGAAAAGCAGAAATGTAACCAAGCAAAAGAATACTGTAAAATTTAAGCCTTTATTAAAGAAAATAATTATTAATAAGTGGAAAAAAGGAAATATATTTCACAATATACCAGAAAAAGCATTGAGGAAATACATGAATAAATATAGATTGTGATAAGACCTATAAAAACCAGATAAAACTTATAAAAGGAAAGAAAAGAGAAAGCTAGTATGATGAAAATTTTCTCTCTTATCTTGCTTTTTAACACAAAATTGGGAATGTGATCTGGTATGGTTATTAACAAATATGCAGTAAAAGGCTGAAAGGTACATATTAAAATATTTTATTGTGGTTCCTACAGTCTCATTTACAACTACTAAACTTATTGTTAGGCAATAAAAATAGCATAGGTGATACATAAGTAAAGCTTGCTGTGTTTTAAAAAATTATTATATCATCATGGGATAGACAATTACAAAGCTACTCATGATGGGTTTCAGTCATACACTGTTGCAGCACCCATTTCCAGCAGTGCACGTTTCACACCACCGATTTCTCCAGTTTCCGGCTTCTACCCCCTGCCTGCATCTATGGTAGGTACTTTTCTTCTCTCTTTCTCTTTTTTGTCTCTTCTTTTGCTCACTGTGGTTGGCAATACATAAAGAGGGACTATCATGCATATGCCTTATCTACTTTCAATACTCAGTTCTAGTTTAGCATTACCATTTCCAACTATTACTGGCAGACTGACTGAGCCTCGAGGTGTTGCAGGTGTGGCCCCCGTGCCTGGCTGTGTTGGCGGGTGGCAGATAGGAGGTGGCTTGTCTACACTAAGGGCTTTGTCTCGTGGGCCCTGGATGGTTGATAGTCTGACATAGAAAAAGACTGGACCCCCTGAGATGAACCCAGAGCCACAGCAGAGCCTGGCAAGCTACCTGTGGTGTATTCGTTATGCCAAAAACATTAACAATAATGGACCTCATTCCCAACTAATGGAGACGTTACTGGTGCTTGCTGGAGCAAATTGATGAACAATGGGAAGACAAGTGATACAAGTGATACTGGCAGACTGACCCAGTCTCTATCTTACCTACCCTCTGCCCCACCCCACATGAACCCACACTTATGCTGGATTCCAATGCTTGAGAGGCCCTTCTGGACCCTGTTTTGCCTAGCCCAGGATATTAGTCTCATAATATGACAACATGATATGTCTCATAATAACGGCAGACTATATCTTTCATTCTATATCTACCCTTTTCCTTCTAATTTCACTCAGCAAGATAATCTCCCAAGTCCATCAATTTTTAGGCAAATTTCATGAATTAATTTTCTTAATAGCTGCATAGTATTCCATTGTGTGGATGTGCCATAGTTTCTTTATCCAGTCTTCAGTTCTCGGACACGAAGGTTGTTTCCATATTCTGGTTCCATATTCTGGTTAAAACACATCAGCTATCTTGATGTGTTTTACTAGAATTTATTATCAACATAGGCAGGATGCCAGATATGATTTCTCAATTCTATCTGGTCAAGTCGTCTGCATACTTTTGTTGTTGTTGTTATTGATTTTAAGGGCCACACCTCGTGGTGCTCAATACTTACTCCTGGCTCTGCACTCAGGAACTATATCTATCATGTTCAGGGAACCATACAGGAAGCTAGAGATTGGACAATCTCAGCTGTGTACAAGCAAATATCCTATCAACTGAACGATTGCTCAGAACCTTCTGTGCATAATTTATACCAAGATATAAGTTTTTTAATTTAATTTTTTATTATACCACCGTGAGATATACAATTATGAAGATGTTCATGTATAGGTTTCAGTCCTACAGTGTTCCAGCACCCATTCTTCCACCAGTGGTCACTTCCTACCACCAATGTCCCCTGATTCCCTCCTCCCCTTCCCCAGCCTGCCTCTAATGCAGGAATTTTGCCTTGTCTCTCTCTCTCTCTCTCTCTCTCTCTCTCTCTCTCTCTTCCTTCTCTTATACATTGTAGCTTGCAATACATACATTTAGAGGTTACATGTATATCCATTTTCCTACATTCAATGTTCAGTTCTAGGCTGGTATTATCATTTCCAACAATTACTAGTACACTGTTCTTTTCTCTGTATTATCTAACCTCTGACTCCCACAAACTTGCAGAAGAGTCCACCCACTGACAAGACCTCCTGATCTATGTTTTGCCTGGTCTAGGATATTTGTATCATGCTATTTTTATATCCCATAAATAAATGTAGTCATCTTATATCTGTCCTTTTAACTTCTGGCTAATTTCACCCAGCAAGATCTTCTCCATTTCCATCTATTTATAGGCAAACCTCATGACTTCATTTTTCCTAAGAGTTGCATAGTATTCCATTGTGTAGATGTACCACAGTTTCTTTATCCAGTTGTCTGTTCTGGGACACTCTTGTTGTTTCCAGATTCCGGCTATTGTGAACCGTGCTGCTATAAACATAGAAGTGCAGATGGTGTTTCCACTGTGTTTTTACCTCCCAGTAGTGTGTATTCCCAGGAGTGGTATGGCTGGGTCAATGGGAGTTCAATTTCTAGATTTTGGGGAGGAATGTCCATATTGTTTTCCAAAATGCTGTACCAGTCAACATCCCCACCAATGGATGAGAGTCCCCTTCTCCCCACATCCACGCCAGCACTTGTTGTTCTTGCTCTTCTGGATATGTGCCAGTCTCTGTGGTGTGAGATGATACCAAGATACAATGGTTTAACACCTACGTCTCTTTTAAAAAATTCAAACGGATTGGACCAACAGCACAGAGAATATTTGCCTTGCACATAGCCGACTTTGGTTCCTACCCAGTATCCCATATGGTTCTGTGAAGATTACCGGAGTAATTCTGGAAGGTGGAACCTGGGGTAAACCTTGAGCATCACCTGGTGAGACCCCCAAAATAAAACTAAAATAAAATGAAACAAAAATTCAAACACAGGATCCAGCAAGATAATAAAGTAAAGCAGCTAAGGCACTTGACTTGCAAACTGCTGACTCATTGGACCCATAGCACCTTTTGTGGTCACCTGAGCCCTACTAGGAATGATTTCCCAGCAGAGAGACAGAACTAAGCCCTAAGCACTGCTTTGTGTTGCTCAAACATGCTCCCTTTTAATCAATTATATTGATAAAAGGGCACAATAGAAATACATTTCTATTTCAGGAAATGCATTTGTGTAAAACATACATATTTATGTGAACACTGACAAGTAAGAAGAAATCTTTCTCGGTGACTGCTCAGAGCATTTTATTTTGTCATTTAATATTTTAACCACATATTATTGTTGTTTTTTGTATATTATTGCTGTCTTCCATAAAACAATAAACAATGTTAGAAATGCATAGTTTGGAAAGGTATTTTAAGACAGATACCTCCTTAGTAGGAGCCAATACATCTTTACTGAATAAAAGTCATATTTATAAATAATTTTTCTTAGTTTGTCTTGAGCAATAACAAAAATTTATAAACAAGTTCATACTGCAGACTAAATATCTTGAAAAATAGTATAGTCACAGAAAGCTAAAGATGTTGGCTAAAATATTTAAAATAATAACTCCGATTTTATTTATGCTTGATCTCCCAGGCAAAATTATATATATATCTATATATATCTATATATCTATATATATATCTATATATATATGTATATATATAGATATATATATATCTATCTCCCAGGCAAAATTTTAAAGCAAATAAGAGACAGAGATCTAATATTTAAAGCAACTCATTATGAATGATAAAGATACTATATATGATTGAAACTGTTCATGTTAGATGTGAGAATTTTAAATTCAATTGATGCTAGTAATAAGCAGTAAAAGTATTCGGTAAAACTGGTGGATGGATAAATCCACTTTCATAGTGTGATAGTTTATGTACCTTCTTCCCTTTGTATTGAACTAACCTGCCCAATTAAAAAATCAACAGTAATATCTCACAGAGGCTATCTGAATAATAAAATTAACGGTATATTTTAGATTCAAATGCACATTTCTGCCTAACAGACTAAACTTATTAAACTTCACACACAGTATTTATTTATTGTACTAATAATGGGAGATTCTGCATTTTATGCAGATGCAAAAACTTTCCAATTCTGGGCTTCAGAAATACTAGGAATATTTTATTCATAAGCTAAATTGTGGGTGTGTGAGGTGATATACACCTACCCATATTTTTCTTTATACTTTACATGTATATATATTTTATAACACTTATGCTGTGAAGTAGCTCAAATCTAAAAGCAAAAATTAACTCCATCAATTCTATGTCACTGAAAATCTACTAATAATAATTGAAAAATAAATTTAATTGGCATAACCAAGTCTACGATTGATTATTTCTTCATGTAATCAATTTTAAGAAAAAATATGTTAACCATATAACTTTTTTAAACTACTATTATCTCCATTTTATTAATGTGGAAACTGTTTTGGGGGGATTTTTTTTTTTTTTGGTCTATGGCTTTGCTTTTACTATGTATCAAAGTATATCATTCTAGGGGCCGGAGCGATAGCCCAGCGGGTAGGGCATTTACCTTGCAGCGGCCCGCCTGTGCCGCCCGGTTCCATCCCGGCATCCCATATGTTCCCCGAGCAACGCCAGGAGTAATTCCTGAGTGCAGAGCCAGGAGAAACCCCTGAGCATCGCCGGGTGTAACCCAAAAAAAAAATAAACCCAAAGTATATCATTCTAAATTCACATAATACATTTTATATTAGGTCCATGGAAAGCACGACAGTATATGTAGGTCCAGTTTGTCAATGAAAAAGTGTCTGAACTGAGGGAGTGTTAACTACTAGATATCGTGAATATCTAATCATGGCTAACTGATGGAATAACAGAAAACAGCAGAAGCTCTAATGATAAAATCATGTCATGGAGTCCTTGGAGGTCTGTGCCATCGATCCCTCCACTCTCATGTGGATTCACAGCTCCATTCTGGCTTAAGGATAGGACATGATTAGACTACTGGGGTGGACAACCATTAGAGTGGAAAGCGAGAAGGAACGTGCGGAGGTAAGTCATGCCATTTCTCTGACCAGATTTCCAGTTATTCAAATCTTTCTTTATTGGCGTCTTCCTCTAACAGGTAAGCTTCCCTTATTTACATAAAATGACCAACCCAACATCCTGTCAAAGACTGCCATTTATTTTCCAATCCCTTTTATCAACAGACATAAATGAAATAGGAAGAGGAAGGAATAAAAGGAGGAATGGAGGAACAAAATCTACTTCTTCAGAATCTGCTAACTTTGTAACCTTCTGCAGTGCTATAATAAGCTTATAAAAGCCAGCCTCTTTTCTCAATTCATATTCCCCTTACATTACTGATATCTCATACTGTCAAGATGTTGTCTTTATAATAAAATATGCCTTTAGAATCAGCATACTGGTATTGAAACCATAAAGAGCATATTTATTTTTATCTGGTGTTTTATTGTTTTAATCCAATATCAAATAGGAGACTTTGTCATATTATAAATCATAAAGATAATGAATAACTACAGTAAATAAGGACCTGTAAATGTAAAATCTTTCTGTGATATTTATTTATGCATTTCATTTTTAGAATAATATATTTTATTGATTAACAAGGTTTTCAAAATATATAATCAAAAATCTCAAATTGTTGTATAGAAAAATGGAAAACTAAGTATGCAAAGCTATTAAAAGGAAACTATTGATCCACTCCTTCTGGAGTGGATATCTTTATTTTATTACATAATAACCTGTGTATTACCTTAATATATCACTGTATCACTGTATCACTGTCTTCCCGTTGTTCATCGATTTGCTCGAGCGGGCACCAGTAACATCTCCATATGTCCTGTCTCATGCTAGTAGAGCCCAAGGGCATCTGCTTGCTCCAGGAACATAAAGAGCCTCAATCCATTCCGGAATGAGGTCTATAATTGTTACTGGTATTTGGCATATCAAAAACAACACGGGTAGCTTGCCAGGCTCTGCCGTGCACGTAGCATGCTGGTGAAAAACTACGTTAAGATCTGGCTATTTCTACAACATGACTTCCATCTAAAATTAAAAGAAAACCTACACTGAAATCCAATTTCATTTCATTAGAAAGAAATCATAGTTCTGTCTCTTAATTCAAAGACTGTATTTTCACTGCTTGAATACCTTAATATATATGTGCTCTATTAAAGAACCTCTAAGATTCTAGTTGTAAACATTTCATTTGGGAGAATAATGGTACATATTGGAAATAATAACTATGAATTCACCAAGCGTTAACAATTTTAAACATGTACAAAATAAAAGTTTTGTAAGTATACATTATTCCAATGTAAAAATTAAAGCTATTCTTACCAATTAAAAATATTTGTTGATCACTTATTATCAGTACGGTACATAAAATAATGTTGATAGATTAGCAAATGGAATGCAGAAGGAAAACAAGCAAAATACAAAAAAGTAAAATGCTATCCTGATAAAATGCTATCCTGATAAAATGCTACCCTGATAAATATAGCATTTTATTGTTGCTATTTTGCTTGTTTTCCTTCTTTAATGATGAAGTGGCCAGAAGCTAAAATAAAAACCCACCTTTCTCCCGTATTTACTTTTGTGCATGTCAGGCAGAGATGGAAGACAGTGCTTTGAGGTTTTAGAAGTCTAAGTAGCTAATCCTGGAGGAAGTAGGGGGCTCTCATGAAGATGAATGGTCAGAAGCCCATTTGCACATAGCATTCTAAGACTTATAATTGCTCTGTGCTGTGTATAGACTGGCAGAAAAACATGAGTAGTGCAAATATTGAGTTTGGTATATACATTTCACTTCTCAAACTTGTCTTGGCATCGGCCAGGGTTCTCAAGCTAGTGACATGGAGATGGAAACCAGGAGAGCTATTAGAATGCTATATGGATTAAAAGTCTCCCAAAGACTGGGGAGACTAGGCAGGACCGTGAGTCATAAATGTAATTAAGTGTTCTGCAAACTGATAGGCTTGCTCACTAAAATTCTAACATCTCAATCTTTGATGAAATTATGAAATTTACCTGCAAATGGATGGACATGGAGATTATCATGCTGAGTGAAATTACTCAAAAGAAAAGGACAAATATAGAATGACTGCATTCATTAATAGGATATAAATAGATACCAATGTTTTACTAAGTGTGGGAAATAGTAATGGCAGACTAAAACTCACCATTGAATATACACAAAGAGACTTAAGTGATAAACTCTAAATATCTGCAGGGCTAGCCACAATGTGTAAAAGAAGAGGGAGAGAGATGCAGAGACAGAGAGAGAGACAGAGAGAGAGAGAGGAAACTGGGGTACCTGCTATTGAGGCAGCCTGGGGGTGGGTGGGAGGGGGAGGGGTACATTGGTGGTGGAAATGGGGCACTGACTGAGGGATGGGTGCTGGAATACTGTATTACCAACTATGAACACCTTTGTAATAGTATGTCTCACGGTAGTATAATAAAAAAATTAAAAATAAGCAAAAAAAAAAACCCCAAAATAAAATATTTTTGATGGGGAAAAAAAGCCACATTAACCTTAACATGAATGCAAAGTTATTGGCACCAGGGATAGACAGTCTGATTTGAAAATAACTAATATGTAAATATTGTAACAGCAGTCTATAGCAATATGTACCAAATGACAAAAATAAAAATAAATTGTTTAGAGAAAGCAATAATTCTCGATGAAATTAAGTATTGGGTTTCTTTGGCTTAGTGGGCAAATGTATCTTCTAAGTTGAGATGGAATTTGGAATATCTCATGCAATAATAAAACCATTAATATATACTAAAATAAAATTTTATGAAATAAGGGACTTGGCAGTCTTAACAGAAGTATAAAAGCAAAGAAATAGGAAAGCATTGTATATACACAAAATACTTATATGGAAGCTCACGGACTTCTCAGTAACATAGCATGGGGTCAAATTATTGTTGCATATACTAGCAACAAATAAGTATGCTCTTTACATGTAGTGATGAATTATAATCCAACAATCATACATAACTGTCAAGAGAAAATATGTGCCATTAACAAATGGTTTCTTAGCCTCAGTATGCAAATTTTCCAAATTCAGTTAATTTGTCTTTTCATTCTATTCTCTCTCTCTCTCTCTCTCTCTCTCTCTCTCTCTCTCCCTCCAATACATTTTAATGGTGACTATTTTTTAATGATGCATAAAAATAGTGGTCCCTTGTATCGAGTTAAGTTGAAAATAATAAATATCAGAGTCTTTCAAACACTAAGAAAAATAACGAGTGGAATCTGACACAACAAACTTTTTGGATGGAGGAAGTAAATGGTTCTTAGTTTGCACTCCAGGAATGATTCTCCAAATAAAAGTATACAAAAAATCAGCTACTCCAAGTTCCTCAGTCAAATAACTGCAGATTCAAAGATACTACCCAATGGCCTACTTTCAACGCTCAGTTCTGGGCTGGTGTTATTTCCAACAATTATTAACATGCCGTTTCTTTCTCTGTCTTACCTAAACTCTGACTCCCACTCACTTGTGATAGATTCCACTCACTGACAAGGCCTCCATGTTTTGCTTGGCCTTGGATATACACAGAGAAGTTTTAAGGCAGTGAAAGTACTCTGTAAAATATGGCCATGGTGTATAAAAGCATTATACATTTGTTTGACCAGCACCATGTATAATGTAACACCAACTGTGATCACTAACTGAGCCCAAGATTTTGTTTTTGTTTTTTTTTTGCTCAACACTTTAATGATAAAAAGTATATTCTGAAAGCTTATAAACAAATTATTAAATAAATATGACTAGGGATACTTTTGCAAATCTAATGACTTATAAAAATAAACTTTATGATGAAATCATATCCTTTGATTCAAATTATATAATACAAAGCAAGTGAAATATGCTCTAAACATATTAAGTTCATTCTTGTTGGATTACAGGCCTAGCTATCTTGGGATCTTTGCTGTTTAATCCACTTACAGTTTAAGCTATTTACATGTTTTTTTTTGTTTCATTTTATTTCATTATTTTTCCCCCCAAATTTTATTATACCATTTTAGACATACAATTGAAAGATGCTCATGTAGAGTTTTGGTTCTACAGTGTTCCAACACCCATCCCTCCACCCAAACGCATCTCCCATCACCAATGTCCCCACGTCCCTCCCCCTCCCACACCTCAACTACTTGGCGGGTTCTGTATGTCATTTCTCTCCTCTTTTATCTCTCCTTCCCACCAAACTTTGCTGCACATCATGGAAAGCAGTGCATTAAACGACATTACTGTTTCCACTATTTTGATGGACCGCGGTGCCGCACCGCGCGCGCGACCTGGGCTCGAACTGGTTTTGCTCTGTTAATCTGGTCGTGAGGCAATTTCCCAGCATCCAGACAGCGAAGGTGGTGGCTAGTGTGGTGGGCGAGTCTCATCTGGCTGCTTCCGGGACCCCCCAGAGGCGATGGGCCCACTCCCAAAACCCATCTGTCCTCCTGGGGGCCCCAAGTCAGCTGGGCCCAGGGCGAGCCAAGTTCCAGCTTCCCCAGCTGCTTGTGAGGCTCTTCATGCTATGACTGGTGGCCCCAGGGCAGCTCCTGGGCGGGGCCACCAGGCTCGACAACTGAGCCCAAGATTTTGGATGATAATGATGTGAAAGTCCAGGTTCATAAGCTGTAACAACTGTCCATTATAGTATGGGAGGCTACATATGTATAGGGGGACATATAAGAAATTTGTACCTTCCTCTAAATTTTACTGGAATTTTAAAAACAATCTAAAAATTAAAGTCTTTAAAAGTCTACACTCAAAAGGTTATATTAATTATATATAAACTATATAAGGGATTATTAAAGTTATAGCATTTTGAAAATATATAAATTTACAGAAAAGTCTATATATTATTGAATAAGTTTTTAGTGACCATAGTTGAAGATTTTTTTTTAGATTTTTTTTGTCTAAAAATCCTCTTTAAGTGTATGTACTGCAAATGTCCAGCAGATGGCAGTAGAGAATTTCATTTTTACATTTAATTCTTTTATAGTTATTTAAACTAATTTTTCTTTAAAACATCTAATGTGTTAAAGAAAAGTAGTAGAATCTGCAGGGGGTAAAGCTTATTAGAAAAAAAATGTGTTTTTATAGGTGGCTGAAAATGAACAAGAGAAATGTATCAAGTGTTGCAATTTCTGTTCTTTTGCAGAACACCCTCAGTCTTTATGCCCTTCCACAAATTATGTATTAAGCATTTTGTTGTATATTTATCTTTCTGGCCCTCTATTTAGTACAGTTAAAATGTAGTTCATACAATCAGCACCCTACAGTGTTCTGAAAGCATTGAGAGATGACACTTAGGAAAACATAAGAGCATAGCTGATGATTAGCTATTAGTGTTTTATAGCCCGTTCCTTCAGTCAAGCATTTATTTTTAATTCCATTTTCAATTTACCATAGGAGGCCACTCTTTAGTAAGCATTAAACGAAGACATCTCAGGACAAGGAAGTTCACTAGAACACATTTAATTTTTTACTCTACTTTATTTCTTAAGACAGATCTCTCTGCTTCTGAATGTTTGAGGTATTTTATGTGCAGAAACTTGGTGTATGAAAGCACAGAAGAAATACTACTTCTAAATTATGGAAAAATATCACTACATTCTAGTATTCAAAGAATAGCAGAGGTCTAAGCCTAAAAATCTTCCACACAAGAAAACTATTTTAATACTTTGAACAAACAGGTTATCTCATTCACAATTTGTTGTTCAAGAAAATGAAGTAAAAAGAAAAGGACCTAAGATTAATTAGCAAATAATTTTTATATTTTAGAGAAAAATAAGTGGATGTAGGGTATTTTTTTTTGGGGGTACTCCCAACAGTACTCAGAATTTACTCCTGGGTCTATGCTCAGGATCACTCTCGGCCGCTTACGGCGCGTGGTTCACCTATAAATGCTATATTTAGAGGTGACTACAGGGTATGCCACCTGCACGGCAAGCCTGGCAAGCTGTTCGTGTTGTATTTTATATGCCAAATACCAGTAACAATTATATTAGTTCATTCTCATGACCTAATATAATGGTTTGACACTCTTTATGTTCCTAGAGGGAGCAGATGCCCTTGGGCTCCTCTAGCATGAGTCAGGACATATGGAGATATTACTGGTGCCCGCTCTAGCAAATAGATGATCAATAGGAGGATAGTGATAGTGATAGTGATAGTGATAGTGATTATACCACCGTAAGATATACAATTACAAATAAGTTCATGTTTACGTTTCGGTCTTACAGTGTTCCAGCACCCATCCCTCCACCAGTGCCCATTTCCCACCACTACGTCCCCAATCACCCCCCGCCCATCTCCTGATAGCCTGCCTCTATGTCAGGTTCTTTATCTCTTCTCTCCCTTTCTCCCTTTCTTTCTCTCTCTCTTTCTTCCTTCTCTTACACACTGTGGATTAAAATACATACATTTAGATGTTATCATATGTATCTTTTGCCTGTATTCAATGTTCAGTTCTAGGCTAGTATTATCACTTTCAACAATTATTAGAATACTGTTCCCTTCTCTGTCTTACCTAGCCTCTGACTCCCACGGGTTTGTGGTAGATTCCACCTTTGATAAGACCTCCTGATCCTTGCTTTGCCTGACCTTGGATATTGGCTTCACACTATATATATATATATATATATATAGTGTATATATATAAATATATATAGTATATATATATATATAGTATATAGTATCACTTGATCACTTGATCACTTGAATCCCGTTATTCATCGATTTGCTCGAGAGGGTGCCAGTAACATTTCCATTGGACCCTATCACGTGCCAATGTAGCCCAATGGCATCTTGTTGATTCAGGAATATGAAGAGCCTCAAACCATTCCTTCAGGGTCTATACAAGGAAGTCTGACCATCTTGTAGGTGGGTGGCCATGTGATCTTTTTACATCCTGTGGGATCCAGTTAGTAATGTCTCTAGTCCAGCGGTTGTCTCCAAATTGCATTACATGTCCAGCCCATCTGATTATCGATGCCTTGGCAAACGAGACAGCGTCCCTGATTCTGGAATAGCGACGGAGGTCAGAACTCCGGATTCCTTCTCTCACTTGAGTAAGGCATGATATTCCAAGCATAGCACTTTCGATTCCTCTCTGGGAGACCCGAATAGCATTCTCATCCTGCTTTCGTAGGGCCCAGGTCTCTGAGGCATATGTTAACGCAGGGAGAACGGTGGAGTCAAAGAGATGTGCACGGAGCCAGAGGTTCTTTGTCTTTTTAGCTATTTCTTTGATGCTTTTTGAAGGCATTCCATGCCGCTCTCTTCCTCCTGCACAGCTCAGGCTTTAGGTCGTTCATCATGTTGATTTCTCGACCTAAGTACACATAACTGCTGCATTCAGAGATGTTTGTTCCATTGAGAGTGAATGGGGCCTCTGGAACTAGTTCATTCTTCATGAACATAGTTTTCTTTAGATTCAGCTGTAGACCTATCTTTCCACATTCTCGGTCGAAGTCAGCCAGCATTTGTGCCGCTTGGCTAATGTTTGGTGTTATTAGAACGATGTCATCAGCGAAGCGGAGGTGGTGTAGTTGCCGACCATCTATCTTCACTCCCATTCCTTCCCAACCTAATTGTTGCATGATGTTCTCGAGGGTGGCACTGAAGAGTTTTGGTGAAATGTTATCACCCTGTCGAACCCCTCTTTTCACATTAATGATCACTTTTTGTAGAATGGTGAGATCCTGGTGGTGAATCCGTAATACAGCTCACGAAGGATCTTGATGTATTGGGTTTGATCACCCTGTTTGGCTAGGGCTTTGATGAATGCTTCAATCTCCACAGAATCAAAGGCTTTCTGTAAATCAATGAACGTGAGACAGAGCGGCATCTTGTACTACCTACAAACCTTGATGAGCTTGGTTACTGTGTGGATATGGTCGATCGTGCTGAATCCTTTCCGGAAGCCTGCTTGCTCGCATGGTTGTCCTTCATCTAGTGTTCTGCTAATCCTGTTCAGGATTACTCATGTAAACAGCTTGTAGATGACGGACAACAGGCTTTTGGGGCGATAGTTGCCGATGTCGTGAATGTCTCCCTTCTTGAACAGTAGAACTATCCTGCTGGTTTTCCATTGGGAGGGCACCTTGCATTCGAACAGGTAGCGTGTGAAGAGCCGAGCTAGTGTATTGATGAGTACCGATGGCAGATTCTTCAGGTGTTCGGGTCTGACTTTGACTGGGCCTGTTCCCTTCTTTACTGACAAGATGGCATGTCGGATTTCAGAAGGGAGAACGTTGGGAATGACATATCCATCCTGTGGAATTTGGTATGTGGGCAGGTGGATGTGACTATCAAAGAGATTTGACCTTGAGCATTAAATAGAGGCAAA
This sequence comes from Cryptotis parvus, assembly GCA_021461705.1. Classification (NCBI taxonomy): domain Eukaryota; kingdom Metazoa; phylum Chordata; class Mammalia; order Eulipotyphla; family Soricidae; genus Cryptotis; species Cryptotis parvus. Next base: position 39,661 of record JAJIBD010002095.1, on the reverse strand, counting down.
AGGATTCACATGACAACCTTTTAATGTATGTTCTGTAATCCATAGTCTAGAAGGGAAGGAAAAGAGAAAGAGAGAGAAAGGGAAAGAAATAAAGAACCTGCCATGGAGCAGGGCTGGGGAAGGGGAGGGAACCGGGATGTTGTTGGTGGGAGATGGGCACTGGTGGAGGGACGGGTGCTGAAACACTGTATGACCAAAACCCAAACATGAACTTTTTAATTGTATATCTTTTTATTTGTATATCTCACGGTGGTATAATAAAATACTTAAAATAAATAAATAAATAAATAAATAAATAAATAAATAAATGTTTTCAAGTTTGTTGTAAGTAAAAAAAAAGAGATTTGAGTAGAAGTCATGGATAATCTTCTCCATTGCCTTTCTGGAAGATGTGATAGATCCATATACGGCCTGTCCTTCGCCAACTATAAGACCAAGATGAATATATATATATATATATATATATAGTCATATTGGTATATATATAGTATTGGTTTCATAGTATACACACACATATATATGCATATATATATTTATATCATGCAAATAAATGCAGTCATTCTATATCTTCTTTTTTCTTTCTGGCTAATTTCACTCAACATGATCCTCTTCATGTCCATCAGGAATCACTGTAGCAGGCTCAGGGACCTAATGGGGTGCAAATCAAACTTGAGTTGGCTGCATGAGAGTAAATGCCCTACTTGCTGGGGTATTACCTGAGTCCCCAAAAAGAGAAATTTTACACAAATTTATTTAATGGGTAATGTTGATGCCATCTCTGAAATAATGAATAATTAATCAATATTAAAACATGTCTAATTACTTTTTGCATAGACTTTAATCGAACAGGTTGCCATGGTAACGTATATGTGCATATCTACATGTGAATATGTGGATACATATATGTATATATGACTTACAATATATATATACACATGTGTATATACATGCATTTGCATATATATACATATATATGTATATATATATATATAAAAAAGATGTCTTCGGTTTGGGGACCAAACCATGAAGCGCTCAGGGCTTCCTCCTGGCTCTATGTTCACGGATCACTCCTGATCACTCCTGATCCCTAAGCATAGAGCCAGGAGGACCATTTGGGGTGCTGGGGATTCAACCCCTGCTTGGCCACATGCATAGTAAGTGTCCTCTTGGCCGTACTAACTCTCTGGCCTCAAATATCTAAAATTTGTAAAGGACTTATGGAAATGCTGGACTACTAGGAAGCATAAGAAATGAATACCAAATAAACCACTTGTTTTGTTCTGTTGGATGTAACACTATTTAGTCATTTAAATTTTTTTATTAGGAATTAGAATTGCAAAATTAGAGACAGCACTATCCTGAATGAAAACAGTTATTTCTTTGGGTAATGTTCATTTTTAAAGAAGAATAATACAATACATAATCTTAGGGCTTTAAACTACTTTCGATGGTTACTTTCTCATGTGTTTATAATTCAAAAAATATTTTGGTAGTAAAAATACCACTTTAAAAATATCAAGATCATTATGTGCTTTTTAATTACTCCTGAAGCCTTGAGGGCAGTTTATAAAAATTCTTTTCTTGAGTAGGTGAGCATTACATTTCAAGAACACTGCCACCATAGTCAGGGATGGCCTTCCAGCCTGAATGGTGAGGTAGGAAAGTATGGCATTTACTATTTAAGTGCTTACATAAAAGCAACTGTAAAATACCAAAAAGCAATTGAAAAGCTAGGAAGAATCCTTCCGTCACAAAATACATGATTTTACTTTTGTGTCCTAGTTTCAGAGATTGCACTAACTTGACCTTAGACCTGCAGTTTAGGTTTAGTCTGTGGCATGTGAAAAATGATAATGTGGTTCTGAAAACTGTTTTGGTGATTCTTAATATCAGGAGACAAAGTATAAGCCAATGTAATTGTGGGACGATATGTTGTTCCATGTTTTCCTCCAGCTTTAAATAACTGTTAATTTGGTATAAAACAGGATTAGAATATCTTTAGATTTTACTTATTCTTAGTTGTATGAACATGATTTCATTGTTTGAATAATTATGGAATATAAAAGAGTGCCATTTCCATAGGCTAGTAGTGAGAAATTATTGTTTCTTTTTAACTTTAAAACTTTTTTTAGGAAACACCTGTTGGTGCTCAGGGCTTATTCTTTCTGGCTTTCAGCTCATGGATCATTCCTGGTAGACTAGGGTGCCATATGGAGTGTCAGGGCTTAAAACCTAGTGGCAGCATGCAATACAAAAGCCCTTCCCACTGTAATATCTCTCCAACCATTACTTTTAATTTTTTAAATGTGCTTATTTAGCATTCTGCCCTCCAGGGACAAGAAGAAAACTTTTCTCTTCCAATACCCAATATCTGAAACAATCAAATAAAAATGCTGTTTTAATCTATCTGATTAAGTTACTACATGCTTTCTTACCTTTATATAGGCAGTCTTTGTCCCTGGGACAGCTCAATTGAGGAGCAACTATTTTTCAAGCAAGAGTTTGATACTGGCACCACCCACATACTAAGTACAATCCTGGTTCTGCAACTGGATAAGAAAACTCCGACTTACTACCATGAACTTTGTTTTAATGACAACTAAAATGTGTGACCCCCAGGAAATGCTTGAGCAAATGGGTGAGCACCACAACCAATGTGTGAGTAAGTCATGATGAGCACAAAGAATGTGTATTTGTGTGACCTCCGGTTGCTTCAATCACAAGAAGAAGAAAAGAAGAGTGGAGGGGAAGCAGAGAAACAGTTCCCAGATTAAGCTGTACACTATACAGAATGTTCCCTTCATTAGGTATAGTGTTTTCCGAGAACCTTCAAAGTGTGTTTAAAGGAAGTGACAAGACTTAATTTTCTTTCCATTATATTTGCTAATGGTGAGATCTGTTTTCATCCTTTAATTAAAATGCATTGTTAACGTGCATTTCATGCCTATCTTTAAATAATATAACAGGTGTTGTAAACAACTTAAATTTTTTTTACACATATCGAAGACAGATCATAAAGCAGATGATTCTAATGGTTTCACAAGTGTAGAACTGAATATTATAGAGACTATCATAAGAACTCATAATTTATAGAAATGTAGACAAGTTCTATCCACGTGACCCAAAACTCATATCATCATTTAATCAAATTCAGACAACTTCTATCCTCACTAGCTAGTGCCTAGAAATAATCAATTCTATTTTTAAGACTTACCATATTATGTTATTTTTAGGTACTAAAATGTGTCATAATCAGCTTTCACTAATCACAGTGAACACAAAGCTAGAAATAGTCCATTTTACTTTTCATAATATTGCATTATCTATGAGCAACACTGAATAATATTAAGAAATTTTGAGCTGCATTTAACTCAACAGATTATGCCAGAACCCTGGACAGAATATCTTGATGAATTTTTCACTGCAATAACCCCAGAAAATTAAACATGATCTAATTAAACCTGAAAATATGACCAATTTCGTAGCAATTGATCAAAAAGAGAATTCTCAGCTGATCTGACTTATGAGAAGACCCTACATTATTTTTGCTACTTCTCTTGAGTTTTAAAAATTTCATCTCTGACAAATGACTTTAAAAACTGGTCCTGTACTCTATTGCCCAGATCAGCAACCCATGCATCAAGCTCTACAGAAAAGCTGGTCAGTCAATATGAAGTGTCCCATTGATCTGGAGGCCATTTGGGTTCACAGAGACACTTTGTCAGTCCTAAAAAAGAAATATATTCCTCCCCTTTCTCTTAAAGTTGTTTTACTCTTTGATCTCATTAGGGTTAAATCTAGCCATTTAATTGAAAATATTGTAGATACTGAGAGTGAAATCCACATGTCACCATCATCTGAGGATTTCAAATGCTAAGTAGTAAAGGGTGAATACTGATTTCCCTGATTTCAAAAGTATAAACAAGGGGCTGGGGAGAGAGTACAGTAGCTAGGGCTTGTATGCCACCAACCCAGACTCAGTCCCTCCAGGAGTGATCCTTGAGGCAGAGCCTGAAGTGACCCTAAGCACTGCCAGGGGTGGCTCCAAAACAAAGAAAAAGTGTCAATGCTCAATGCGCCCATTCTGAAAAAAAACAAAAGAATGAAATCTTCTTTAAATACATTAATCATTTTAGTATGCAGTGTTTGTGTGTGTGTGTGTGTGTGATGTGTGTATTGTTTGTATTACACCTTGTCAGCTGAGACAGGATATTGCAAGGCCTCAAGGCCTTCATTTTTATGAGTTTTCCTGTGCAATGCTATAAATATATATCTAGAAGGAAGGGTTGGGAAATTGGTTCAGATACCAAAAGAATGTATCTTTGCTGATAAAATGATAGATAGGATAGAATGATAGATAGAATGATAGAATGTCTTCTATCAGCTTAGTTTGGGTTAGTTTGGGTCTTAATCTGCTTTAGTTTTACTTTGCTTAAATATAGAGAAAGCTTCTAAATAAGGGACTGGGGGTTACTTACTCAGTAAGTAAACAAAGCACTTAAGAAGTAAATTAAACGAAGGGTTTAAGAAAGGCCAGTGATAGCCTGGCCCAGCTTGCTATGCAGGTGTCCTCAGTCTGAACCAATACCACTGGCCTATGACACAAGAGGAGCTCAGAACTTAGATGGCGCACCAAGGAAGTGTCAGGGTTGTTGTTGTTATTGTTGTTTTTCACTAGATTCCTGGACATGGCTGCCACAGTCACCACAATTTTGTAAGGACATACATTCTTGCCAATACAATAAGAAAAAATGTTCACAGCAAATGGCAATCTGCATGAGAGAAGGCATGTGACATACGAAAAAAAGGGGCTGTGATGGAGAAAAATAAGGAAGGTGCAGTGTGACTACAAGCAAGGGAGAGTAAACATTTCATATTAATTACTCGCTTCTGAAACCTGGTGTGTACAGTATGTCTCCTGCCTAAAAATAATTTAAACAGCCTGGCTTAGAGCACCTCTAATTTGTCTCTGTGCACATACTGCTGCTCACTTTTCTCCAGAATCTGCAAAAAGGTATTTTAAAGGCTGCACCAACTATATCATCCCAGCCTTCCCATGTGGCTAGGTAACAGATTGATCACTTGATCACTTGACATCCCATTATTCATTGATTTGCTCAAGTGGGCTCCAGTAATGTTTCCATTTGTCCCTGTCACGTGCCAGTGTAGCCCAACGGCATCTGCTTGCTCCAGGAATACAAGGAACCTCAAACCATTTGTTCAGGGTCTTGACAAAGAAGTTTGACCATCTTGTAGGTGGACCATAATGGGATCTTTTGATGTCCCATGGGATCCAGTCAGTAATGGCTCTAGCCAGCAGTTGCTTCCAAGTCATACTACATGTCCAGACCATCTGATTTTCGATGCCTTGGAAAATGAAACAGCATCCCTGACTCTTGATCATCGAAGGAGGTCAGAACTCCAGATTCCTTCTCTCACTTCAGTGAGGCATGTTATTCCAAGCATAGCTCTTTCAATTCCTTTTTGGGAGACCTGAACTGCTTTCATAGGGTTCAGGTCTCTGAGGCATACCAGGGAAAATGGTGGAGTTGAAGAGATGTGCCTGGAGCCGGAGCTTCTTTGTCCTTTCAGCTACTTCTTCGATGTTCCTGAAGGCATTCCATGCTGCTTTCTTCCTCCTGCGCAGCTCAGGTTTTAGGTTGTTCATCATGTTGACTTCTCGACCTAGATACACATAACTGCTGCATTCAGAGATGTTCAGTTGAGAGAGAATGGAACATCTGGAACTAGTTTGCTTTTATGTACATTGTTTGTGTAGACCTATATTTCAATATTCTCGGTTGAAGTCATTCAGAATTTGTGCTGCTTGGCTGTTTGGTGTTATTAGAACGATGTCATCAGCGAAGCAGAGGTGGTGTAGTTGTCGACTGTCTATCTTCACTTCCGTTCCTTCCAATTCTAATTGTCGCAAGACGTTCTCCTGCGTGGCGCAAAAGAGTTTCGGTGACATGATATCTCCCTACTGAACCCCTCTTTTGATATCAATGATCAGTTTTCTGTAGAATGGTGAGATCCTGGTGGTAAATCCATAATACAGCTCATGAAGGATCTTGATGTATTGGGGTTGAACGCCCTGTTTGGCAAGGTCTTTGATAACCGCTTCAGTCTCAACAGAATCAAAGGCTTTCTTTAAATCAACTAATGTTAGATAGAGTGGCATCTTGAGCTCCCTACAAACCTCATTAAGCTTGGTTACCATGTGGATATGGTCGATTGTGCTGAATACTTTTCAGAACTCAGCTTGCTCGCATGGTTGTCCTTCATCTAATATTCTGCCAATCCTATTCAGGATGTCTTGAGTGAACAGCTTGTAGATGAAGGACAAACGGCAGAGAGGGCGATAGTTGCCAATGTAGTGAATGTCTCCTTTCTTGAACAGTAGAACTGTCTTGCTGGTTTTCCATTGGGAGGGCACCTTGCATTCAGACAGATAGCACACGAAGAGCCGAGCCAGTGTATTGATGAGTACTGATGGCAGATTCTTCAGGTGTTGGGTTTGACTTTGTGTGAGCCGGGTGCTATTCGGCTTCTTTACCAACAAAATGGTATGTCAGATTTCAGAAGGGAAAATGTTGGGAATGAAATATCTATCCTGCGGAATTTGGTATGTGGGCAGGTGGATGTGGCTATCAAAGTGATCCAAGTAGAAGGCATGGATAATCTTCTCCATTCCCTTTCTGGAAGATGTGATAGATCCATCAGGATGTCGGAGGGCAGTCATCTTGGTTTTATAGATGGCAAAGGACAGGACTGTGTTGCGAATGCTTTTCCCGGCTTCTGCTGCATTGACCAGTATTGCTGCTCTTCTCTCTTTGATTTCTTTCTTTATTGCTACTCTGTACTGCTTTGTGAGCTTGTACATTAGCTTATGGTTGCCTAAGGCTCTAGCCTTGCCACATTGGTGAATGTGCTCGAGGAATTTGAAGATAGGCATCCTTTTGTGGCTTTCCCCTTTCTCGGCATTCTTCTCACAATCATGGATGTGTTCCAGGAACTGTGTTTTCTTTTTTTTTTTTCCTTTTTTGGGTCACACCCGGCAATGCTCAGGGGTTTCTCCTGGCTCTGCACTCAAGAATTACTCCTGGTGGTGCTCGGGGACCATATGGGATGCTGGGGATCGAACCCAGGACGGCATGGGCCAGCCGCGTGCAAGGCAAATGCCCTACCTGCTGGGCTATAGCTCCAGCCCCGAACTGTGTTTTCATCCTTAAAAATATGGCCGGAGGGGCCGGAGCAATAGCCCAGTGGGTAGGGCGTTTGCCTTGCACGCGGCCGGCCTGTGCTGGCCTGGGTTTGATTCCCGGCATCCCATGTGGTCCCCCGAGCACCGTCAGGAGTAATTCCTGAGTGCAGAGCCAGGAGCAGCCCCTGAGCATTGCCGGTGTGACCAAAAAAGGCAAAAAAAATGGCCGGGCGCCCTTGGCTAAGAGCCCCTCCTGCACTCCATAGTGTGGATAGTTCCTTCTGTGCTGTGAGGCCATGCATGCTGGTGCCTCGTCTCTGGCGTTCTGACTCCCTTGTCTGTTAATCCCCAGCCCCCACTCCCTATGTGTAAGTGACAGGGATTCTGAAGGGTCAAGGAGGTGCTTCTCTGCAGGACTGTTTCCAGCTGTTTTTCTTTTTTGTTGTTTTATATTGATTTTCTGCCCCTCAAGGTGTTGCAGGTGTGGCTGACGTACCCGGCTGCATTGGCAGGTGGCAGACAGGAGACAGGTTTGTCTATACCCAGGGCTCTGCCCCGTGGGCCCTGGATGGTTGATGGCCTCACGTAGAAAAAGACTGGGAAAAAGCCTGGCAAGCTACCCATGGTGTACTAAATATGCCTCATTCCAGTATGAGGCATATTTAGTAACTAAAATTCTTCTAATTTTAGTTAAGCGGAAAAGTAATTTTTAACGTTATTAAGGGTGACATGTCAGACTGGAATTCCTTCATATCAGATACCATATAAAACATTCAAAATTAAAATCACCATTACAAAAACATGGCATACGGTAACATTTGTTCTCTACTTAATATAATTTCTCAATAGACATATTTGGAAAGAATTGTCTTTACTCTTAGAACTTAGAACTTTTCTAGGCTGCCAAGAAGAACACTGCTTATGCATTTTTATGCTCAGAATTGAATTTATACCCTTGGAAAATACTTACTGTTCACAGAAATAAAATACATAGTTTTATTACCTATAAACAGCTTAAGATGAGGACAAGTCAACAGATAAAATGTTTTATTCTCATAACTTTCAACAAGTAATTTTGGTTTGTCAAGTTTTTAAATGAAGTACAGTTAAAAGAAATAAAAGATAATTATGAATGAATGCCAGACTTGTAAGCACTCCATTATGTGAATAAATGTTCCTCGCTGGTACTTTTCTCATGAATCTTCTCAGTGTATCTAGAGAGGTGATTCTCTCTTAAAAGAACAATACCATCGGCAAAGGAAAAGCATGTCAGGGTACACACCCCGCTCCTCTATTTGTTAGAAAGGTTAAGTACACCGCAGTTCTTAACCTTTATTTTATTATGGACACTTAGACTAAGGATTCCTTCTTTTATCAATATTTACAGGCATGGATCATAACACATAAAAAGAGGAAGGGCTGGAGTTAGTACAGTGGTTTGGGCACTTGCTCTGCACATGGCCTACTGGGTTGAATTCCCAGCACTATATATGGTTCCGTGATCCTGCCAGAATGATACCTGAGCACAGTGTCAGGAGTAAGCCCTAATCATTTCTGGGTGGGGCCTTAAAACAACAACAAGAAGTAAAGAAGGGAAGCCAATTGCTTTGAAAAACTTTCACTATCACTATCACTATCTTCCCGTTCATCATCAATTTGCTTGAGCGGGCTCCAGTAACATCTCCATATGTCCTGTCTCATGCTAGTAGAGCCCAAGGGCATCTGCTCGCTCCAGGAACATAATGAGCCTCAAACCATTATATTAGGTCATAGGAATGACCCAACATAATTGTTACTGGTATTTGGCATATCAAATATGACACGGGAAGCTTGTCAGGCTTGCTGTGCAGGTGGCATACTCTTGTAGTCACCTATAAATACAGCATTTATTGATGAACCGCATGGCCACAAGTGGTGTGCAAGCCGCGCTGTGATAGGCTTGTCTGCTGGATGGAGTTCTGACAAGAGAGAGGTCTGCATGTGGAAAATGGCAGCCCTCATGGAGTGGGGGTCGTCTGGCTTGTTGCGAGGCTCTGCTGGGGTGGCGGGCCAGGGCTAGAACCAGCCATCCCTCCCAGGTGCCTCATGAGCGGCTGGGCACAGGGAGAGCTGGTAGCAGCTCTGCCCCATGTCTGTGAGTCTCTTGAAAAATTTTATGTGTATTAAAAATTATAACAGTATGTCACAATTTAATTTCTTGTACACATAAAGGAGAACATTTTGAAAAACAATGGACTAAAATACACAGATACTTATTATTTAAACAGAACTGATGAAGAGTAAGTCTAATAAACTCATTGATTAGTATATGAAGTAACAGGAAGAAAATTATGACTTACAGAGAAAAAGTCTGAATTGAACAAAACCCCAGACTGCTTGCTTACTGGGTTCTATCTGTTGACTAATCACAAGAGTTGACCAGGGACACCACTCCTGTTTTGACAGTCACTTGACCTGGAAACCAGAGTTAATTTACTTTTACCTTATGGAATTTACAATGACATTTTTCAAGATTGAGAGACAACAAATACTCAGTATTTAGTTTCATGTGAAAGGAAAATAACTGAGAACTAAGTCTCATCATCTGGCTCTTGATATCAAAATCTATCATTTGGCATGAGAAGTATTTTTTTCTCTACTGAGATTTTGGCTTGTATTTTTAATTCATCTCAGTGGAAAAATTCTTGTTGCATTCAGTGTTTTCTCTTTTTTTCTGCTAAGCAATGAATCTCAGTTTTAACCTTCAAGTATTTGTTCTGATTTCACTGAGATAAGTGTTTAGCTCTGGCAAGGATATGATTTGCATTTTATTTGTATGAAGAGCCAATACTGATTCGCACAAGAAGAGACATTTAGAGAGACAAGAGCTGAGACACAAAGGATGAAATTTCCAGTTTAAATTCTGCAGGTGCTAAAAAACAAAAAACAAAAACAAAAATGGAATGGATGAAAAAAATACAAATGCTTCTCAAGAAAGGAGCCCAGGTTTAAAGAGATACTGCCCGTAAGTCAGAGGATTTTCTTAAGAGATAGAACTCTAAACATCTAAAAATCCCAAAAGATATTCTCTATTGATTTTCTCCCTCTGATAGTTTGTAAAAACAATAAATAATACTTCATGTTTTCTACTGATCAGGGGAAAATAATTTTTCCAAAAAAGCCTTTGCTTGTTTTTTTTGTCAATATGTGAGACATACCTATTTTGTCCACAAAGTTACCTCAAACAACTAGAATAATGCAGATGTTCAATAAATGTTCATTGTATTCAAGAGTTCTATTGGGCTAGAATGAGGTATTTCAATAAATTTTCACTCACTTATCTTCAGGTTGAATTACTCAAGAATGAAGATACCACAGAAAAGGTGTTGTATCGATATCTTCTTATTCAGAGGCTATAAGCAACTTGAGGGCAGTAATTTTTACTTTATTTATCTTTGCAACACCTTGCACTGAATTGTGGCTTCTTGTGTAGGTGCTCATTAATTGCTAAATGGGAAATGGATGAATTTCTGTGCCAGCAAATCTCATTTTTCCTTTTCACCACCATACACCTCTACTACTCGACATCTTTTAAATTGATATTTGGTCATATTATTTTCATTACCTAGAGCTTGTTTTTTTCTTTTAACACCTATCCAAATTAATCAATCATCCAGCTCTGTTCAGGGCTGTTCCCTGACTAAAGTTTGTAATGATCACACCCACTGTGATTGGCTATATACTTTCAGTCTAGACCACTCATCATGATGTTTTATATGCTTATGTCTTGTTTGCAAAGTTCTTTTGTTTCCCCCAAGCTACATCACAGATTCCTTTCTATCCTTCACAATTATAAACAGAATGTTCTACAAATTGTCAGTTTTCAAAAAAAGCACAAGGAATATAACAATGTATGCATGACATTACAGACTTGTTCTCTGTGACACTCGGGTGGTGAGAGCATTTACAAGTAATATAATCTAACATTCCTGCTAATCCTTAAATCCCACCAACAATATCCAGACTCATAGTTCTTCTAAACTTTAACCACACCTTTCAGCAAAATGAAGGAATCACCTTGTGAGGAACATAATTCTCTACTTGTAAATGATTGGTTTGGGAACTTGTTTATATTAATATGCCTATACTCTCCACCTCATAACTAGCTTTGTATCTTGGCCCACACAAAATAAACAATCCTTTTCCCACATGACATTCATCCAAATATTTGAAAAGTGCTTTCTGCTATGTACCCTCAGAATCTCCCCTTCCTCAGACCAAGTCATTTATCACTTGGCATACTTTGTATCTCTTCAATATCTAAACAACTCCCCTGAATTTTCTCAGGTATCTATTTGATTGAAGTCCTACTTCAATGATGAAAGCTGAACATCCCAAACAGAGGTAAATTGTTTTAGTATAATTTAACCATAACTTATTTTAAAAATTATAATTCTACTTATAGATTTGTATCACATTTAATTTTAAATAGCCACAACTATAACATTAATAATTATTGGAACTTATTGTCAACTAAACTCCTATGTAAATTTTACCTGTCCAAAAGCTAAACTGCTCATACTTTGTGGGTTTCTTTGTTATTTCAGCCAACAGGCAGTACCTTATTATCTTAATATATTTAATTTGGTAGATTTGGCCAATTTCCCCATAGCACAAATAATATTTAGATTATAAGTTGCGCTTCTAACACTATTTCTTCCAAATCCATATGTTAGGAGGTGAAGTAGGTAATGAATATTCTCTTTTCATTATTACCCCTTTCTTATAAAGGGCAAGATAGCAAACACTTAGGCTTTACAGATTATAACATCAGTGTCTTAACAATTCAACCTTGATGCTGTAGCAGGAAAGGCATCACAGACAATACAAAACAAATAAGAGTGGCTGTGTTCCAGTGAAATTATATTTGTACACAATAAATTCTAAATCAGTAGTTTTTAACCTTCCTCTGTGCAACAGCACTGGTCTCTGGACTGGCAACTGAGAAAGCCTGATCTAAATTTCATGTGGTCTCTTTATTGCAAAGCATTATTCTTATTTTGAATTTCTTCAATCACAAATAAATAAAAGGTAGAGAAGTGAAATTGTTCCATATATGTTAACTGATATAAATTATTCTAAGGCTTTTGTCAAAGTCTCTTGACATGCACAAGAAACTCATCTGCAAGTAATTCCTTTATAATTAAGACAAAAATAAAAGAGATAACAAACATTTATAAATACAAAAGTTAATGGACTACACAGCAAAATATTTTTCTGTGGTTCGGTAGAGAGGTTTATAAATGTGTACGTTGAAAGTCACATTTACTAGTTAACAAGAATTTTTATTTCTTTTGAAGCACACCTCTATTGTTTTTTTGATGTAATACTGTTAATCTGCTAGTAGACAAGACCAACATAATAAAGTCTCCTATTACTTGTTCCAATAAATCTACTTATAGTTGTCAAAATTAATTATTACAATGCCATGTAGTACCATGCAACCTCAGTTAGTTAACAGTTTTTAATGGCTGGTATAATTTTATTATTTACAATCAGTTATTATTAAGTATTCATGAATAAAACAGTATTAAGATAATTAAGAGTTTACATTCTACTTATAAAAATAATAACATTAAGCCTATTTAATATAATGATTCAAGAATTTCAGAGTATATGAAGTTTTACAATCTTGCTCATCATTATATTCTCAGTATAGAGAAACTTGCCTAGAACATATCAGGCACTCAAGAATGCTAAAAGAATTATGTGAAAAATGTTAAAGGAAAAATGGAAAAATTTGATGAAAAAGATAAAATTTAGGCATGTACGAAAAATTCGAAAAGACTTCTTCAAAATCAACACATACTTTTCAGGAAAACGAATTCATGCAAATTTTCTGAATACTGTATCTGCATGCACTTTCCCATACAACTCACAAATGCAGGCATGAAATCAAAATAAATAATGGGGAAAAAAAACAAAGCAAAAACATGGGTAAGAAAACTGAGGTATAAAGAACAGTCTAAATAAACTAAAATAAACTCTAAAATAAACTTGCCAGTCAGATTTCTCAGTTTACTATTGAAAACTGGACGTGTAATGTGATTTGGAGATGACCGCTGGACTAGAGCCATTACCAACTGGATCCCATGGGACGTCAAAAGATCACATGGCCACCCACCTACAAGATGGTCAGATTTCTTTGTCAAGTCCCTGAACAAACAGTTTGAGGCTCTTTGTATTCCTGGAGCAAGCAGATGCCATTGGGCTACACTGGCTCGTGATAGGGTCAAATGGAAAAGTTACCGGCACCCGCTGGAGCAAAAAGACGAAGAATGGGATATCAAGTGATCAAGTGATCAAGTGACTAGTGAAAACTGGAAATTGTGAGACTAGTTCCGTTAAAGGTAATATGAAAAAACATCCTACCTTCTCTTAGGAATATAAAGAGAATGAATTCTTTGAAAACCAATCAAATAAAATCATAAAGTAGACTATCAATGCTATTCTCAGAAAATGAACTACTGCTTTGTACTGAAAAGAAACAAATCAATATCTAGAACTATTGCAGAGTGGGTAGGGCACTTGCCTTCCATATGCTGACCCTTGTTCTATGGCTGTAGTTCCTGGCTCTGCCAGCAGTAATCCCTATATGTAGAGCTAGTTCACGCCCTGAACACCACTGTGTATGACCCCCAAAGAAATAAAAACAAAACAAAGCACCCAAAACATCCAGATACATTACATTTAAGAAATCCTAATACTCCTCATTTTTCCTCTGTAGCAGCACTAGTCTTCAAATTTATACTTATAGTTACTCCTCAAATAATTTATTTCAGTTCAGCTTGTCTTCACTAACTTCACAAAACACCAAAGACCTCAATTAAAGAATGAGGCCAAAGATTCTTGGTTGTCTAGCTGTATTTCCCCTTTCTGCTGCACAAAAAGGTGTCTGCTATTTCAAATTCCTGCGCCCTAATGACTCTGACAACAGTAAAATGCCAAAATGCTGGTGGCCTCTATTGCAGCAAGAAAATCAACAACAAAAAAATCAAGTGTCAGTTCTTATTTCTTCCCCAACTCAGTAAAGCACTAAATTCCTACCTCCACAGGAGGAAGTAGGATTCACGTTTTGGTTATTACAACTACTAACCCCAATATACTTCAATATTGCATTATTTCCAAACATGTCATGATCTACTGTTGTCTGGGCTACTTTTTATATTTTCCATTAGTTTGTATTTTTTCTCCCTCTGCTTATTATAGCTTTAGCGCCTTTCTATGCTTTCATCTGCTCTTGTATCTCATAAATTCATCGCAGGCACTGCCTCTTCTTGTTCGTCACTGATGACACAACTGCAAACCTGGCTACTTACCTTTACCTTCAATCCTTTCATTCCTGCCAATATTTTTAATCTATTTTTTCCTTCGTCTCTGCAACTGTTACCTGCTTTCCTGACTACACCTATTTCTTCCTTTGGTAACAATTTAGCAATTACCAAGATTCTGCCTAAGAATAAAGAAAGTATTTGATCTCCTTAAGTATGGCAGATTTTTTTTTTTATGTTTTAGTGAAACAAAATAGTTTGACTGAAAGGAATTTAGAGAAATGTTTAGAGAGGAGAGAAAAGAGAGATAGAGATGCTCAAGAGAGATGGCAGGTTTCCCCAGCATGAAAAAGCCAAGCATGGTAGATTTTGTAAACAAAGTTATTTCAATTTGGCTTGCATAAGAATTACCCACATTTTAGAAACTTAAAATGAGTAAAAGTAAAATAAACAAAGAAACAAAAAAACTTAAAAAAAAAACAAAGGTTGAAAATAAAAAAAGATTTGAACTGATTTCTGGGCAGTGATTAGGAAGCAAATGCAGCTAACTGAGTAGCCCTTGATGTCGGGGCAAATGTGGCTCTTACATATTAGAATAGATGAATCAAATAGGTGCATGGGATGTTTTTTACCTAATATTCCTGGGCGAGTAGAGCTCTACTAGCTTGAGGCAGGACATATCGAGATGTTACTGTCCTGCTCGAGCAAGTTGATGATGAACGGGAAGATAGTAATAGTGATAGTGATAGACCTGGGCAGTTTGTAATAAAATAAGAGGCAAAGCAGTAACATCACCAAAAGTTGATATTAGTCAAATCAACTGCTACTGAAACTGGTGGAATTTATTTGAATCACCCTTTCTGCATGATCACAAGATATAGGAACAAACATTTGGGACAAAATTTTAGAATTATGTCATTCATGGAAAGTTTTCACCCTTCCAATTTCCAATTTCTACCATTCGTGAAATAGAAACGTTGATCTAACAAATGTTTTAAGGAATATATAAATAAATTTAAGTAATAGTTGCATGACTCATATTTTTAAATAGTAGGAAAAACTCTGATTTTCTAATGTCTGAGGAAAGAAAGATAAACAGATAATAACTAGCATTCATTAATACTTAGTATGCTCTAGACTATATATATTTGAATATATATGTGTGTATATATATGAATATATATGTGTATATATATTTTTTCATTGATTTAGCTTTTGGCAAGTTGATACTGAAAATATTCTATGTAACAGGTGATATATGGGCCCAACATATACAGTATTTAATAAGACAAGTTCCTGAATTTAATGTGTATACATTCTTATAGAACTCATGGAACAAATTAACAAATGTGTATATCACATGATAAATAATAAATAATAGATACATAATAGATACAGTGGTCACTGCATAAGGGACCGGGTGTTTGAGAAAGAAATAGTTCACATTAATTATGCTAAAAATTTTCAAGCCAGAACCACAATCTCTCATGAGGAAATTTATTTGAACAGAGATGTAAATAAAGAATTCAAGTTATGCAAACACCTAAGGTACAATATTATAAGTGAATAATAGACAAAGTACAAAGGCAGACACATAGTAATGAGCTTGATGAAAATGAATAACAGGAACAGAGATGCTTCTGGACCCTGCATCAGACTGAGTGATCCGGGGGATGGGTGAGGTCCCAGCCAGATCCATCCCCATGGAGCCCCAGCGGCCAAAATCCTCCACATTCCACAATCACCACCACGCTCAAGGCCTGACTCCACTGCTCAGATGAATTCCACCCAGAAATTAATGCACAGAAACGAGTAACAGAAAGAAGGCTAGTGGGGCAGAGGGAGCATGAGTAAAGTACGTGAATATGAACACATGGCAGCAGTCAGTTCCTGTAAGGTCATATGACTGGTTATAAATTGCAGTGATTTTAGTCTTAGTGAGATAGTGACTGAGTAATATTTTAAGTATTCTTAGTGAGATTTGTATTTTAAAAAATACTTAAAACTAGTATTTTAAGCAAGGAAAACAAATGACCCTAATGGAGTAATATTTTAAGCATTTTTATTGAGATTAGTCACTTGTCACTTGTGTTCCCGTTGTTCATCGATTTGCTCGAGCAGGCACCAGTAACTCTCCATTCATTGGGAATGAGTTCCATTACTGTTACTGTTTTTGCCATATCAAATACACCACAGATTGCTATTTAAAAAAATAATTAAAAATAGTATTTTAAACAGGCAAAAGACATGACCTAGTGGAAAATTTACATAGTCATACTATTTACAGTTACAAAAAAATATCTGGGTAGAGTAGAGGAAGAAGGCAAGAAGACCATTTAGAAGGTAACAGTGATTGCTTTTAATAAGAATGCCAGTAGCACAAACTGCAATGAAAGCAAGGAACTAATACTTTAACTGGTGAGCAAACTGTACTAAATGTAGATGTTATAATGAGGGACAACTCACACATACTTTGTTACAAACCAATGTTACTTTAATAAAAAATAAGAAAAACTGCCAAATTCAAGACATATTGAAGGCAGAATTCAGAACTGTAATGGATTAGTTGAAGCATGAATGAAAAAGACTCAAGGGTTGGTCCAAAGTTTATGATCAGACAAATAGATAATTTTAGTGATTAAAGAATCAGGATTCAATTTATTTTAGGAACAAGGATCAAGAACAGAGTTTAAGGTATGGTTTGTTTGACTGTCTACAAAATATCTGAGATAAGATGCTAAATAACATTATTTTTTAGGCTTCTAAATCTCAGAAAAGTTGTTGAGGCCAGAGATAAAAATATATTTTTTTATTCAATGTAAAATAGCTCTACCTTTTAGTAACTATTATTTTCATATTATGGAAATTAAACATCATTACAGGAGATATACAGTTTTTTCTTAGCATGGAATTGAAATTTTTGGACTTACATACAGAGTAGTTGAGGTAATAAATCTAAGCACAGTTAATAGAAAAAAACTGAAAATGCAAGATGTCAAAACAAACTTAATTACTGGCTGATATTCAAGCAGTGCATTAATTATGATACTTAATTACTTCAAGAAAAATATTCCAGTTTTTATAGTGAGGAAACTGCAAGGAGATAATTCATTAAGTCAGAGATATATAATAGGCCCAATCTGCCAACAATTATATCTAAAGAGCAATGAATAAAATTAATGAGACTAAATAGTTTTATCTCAGCTATCTAAAGATATAAAGCAAATGCTGAAATCAATAAATATGTAAAAAGGTAAAGATAAAAGTAATAATAAATCACAGTCACATTCATGTCTTTAAACTATAAAATCAAGCTCAAGAAAAAACAGTTTAAAGCCTCAGTGTAATGCTAAAATTTTTTCAGGATTTTACCTGCATATATTTATAATCAGATTTGAGAATGAGTTTCAAGAAATGAAAACTTCCTTGTTCTTGACAATTTCTGTGTAACCCATCAATGTAATATAAATTCAATTATGCTATCAGTATCTAACTGTACCTTTACTCAGCTTTTAATTCTCTTTTTCCTTTCATAATTTTCATTTGAGTAAGTTAGTATTATTTAGTACTACTATAACCAAAGTTTGTTTGATGAAAAGCAGCTATTAAAA
This sequence comes from Cryptotis parvus, assembly GCA_021461705.1. Lineage (NCBI taxonomy): Eukaryota > Metazoa > Chordata > Mammalia > Eulipotyphla > Soricidae > Cryptotis > Cryptotis parvus. Next base: position 21,536 of record JAJIBD010002095.1, on the reverse strand, counting down.
GTTTGCCATCTTTGAGTATCTGTTCCACCACTACCAGCTATGCGAAATGGACAAGTCATGTGACTTTTCTCAACTATGCTGAAACTATCTTCTATAGACTGTAGATAGTAAGTGAATCTTTCTCATAGGATTAATGTGAGTGATAATATAATTAAAGGTAAAGGTCCTGGTATAGGTTAAGGAATCGGTAAATGTTATAAGAGTGCTACTACTAGTATTACTACTAGTTTCGTACATAGAATTCTGTGACCTTTGCTTCCCTGTTACCTGAAAAGAATAAATGAATAGATCAAGATTTCTAGAAAACAAAATTAGCAACAATATTTATATAAACTTTGACCTTTAAAGGATAGATTTATTTATTGGAATATTTTGAAGTTTTTTTTTCAGCAAAATATGGCTAGTTTTTCTTTCAAGTGTCTTCTGGGGTGAGATATTATAATTGAACCCTCTATGAAATAATTTCTGTTCCTGAAAATTTGCTGGTACTCCCTGGCACAGATGAGAGATGGTCTTGGATGAAGGTGGTAGTCATGAGGTATAAGGACTTACTGGCAGGTTTGGTTTTGGTGTAAGAACTGTTCACTGTCTTTCATTCCTCTTAACCTACCAAGTGCCCCCTGGATTTTTTCACTGAAGAATGGTCTCTAATCACAGATGACTGATAACTGATTCTAACAGATTTTGGACTTACAATATAAGCAGAAGACTTTAACAGACTTTAAATAAATATCTTATATTTCTGTTCCTATATATGGTACAAAAACAATGTTTATGTTATAAAGAGGTGACTGTGGGATAAGATGACATTCACCATGCCTTAGTTACAGCAAACATTCATCTCCAAAAGGAAATGCACTACTAGAGACAGAAACATAATACAGGTGGAGAATGTCTAAAGCTCCAAACTGAACTTATCATTTTCACTTTCTTTCAAACAACATCTCACACCTGCATTTACAAGAGACTCCTTGGTGGTCCTTCAGAGTTCAGCCTGCTCAATTCATACTTTATATCCAACTCTCTCTCTCGATTGATAAAAAATAATGCTAATTTCATTATCATAGAGATAAATAAAACTGAAGTGTATCTCTTTCATTTGGTAGATGAAACCCAGTAAGGGTGAAATAAAGTGATAGATTCAACTGTTAGCTTCCACATTGTCACAACCTGTATTGTATTCAAATCTTTCTCTCACTCTCTTGCTCTCTCTCTCTCTCTCTCTCTCTCTCTCTCTCTCTGTTTTGGGAGGCCTACCCTGGTGAAATCTGGGCTTATTCCTGGCTCTGAGCTCAGAGATCACTCTTGGTGGAACTAACAGGGCTATAGACTGTGCTGGGGATTAGCTGTTGGCAAGCACCCTGCCCACTGTACTATCTCTTCATCACTTCTTTCCCAACAGAAGGTAGTAGGACAAATCATTTTAATTAACATTGGGGGTGGAGGGGCTGTTTTTTTTTTGTTTTAGGGTCAATGTCTTCTATTAAATGGGTTCTTACCTTCACATAAATTTTCTCTGTTTGACTTTTTCTCCCCTTTTCCTCCTTTCCTATGTTTCTTCCTTCCTTCTCTTCTATTTTTTAAATGAAATTCCCAAAGTTTTCCTATATTCTTATAACTATTCCAGGGCTAGAAGGGTGATAAGTCAAACATCTTAGGGTTCTTACTTGCTCAGAGCTTCCTGACTCCCAGTTTGTTCCTGTAGATATCCACATTAAGTACCAACAGCATTCTGCTTGCAAAGAGTTTGGTAAATCTCACCTTGGGGGAAAATTAGGTGACATGTAAGAAAAGACGGCTCTGAAAAAAATAAAACCCAGAAATTTCATGGGAGCAAATGTCATGGTAAGGTGTGCTTGATAACTGAACTGGAAATAAATAAAGAAAAGAGTGAGGAAAAGTGTCTTGAGTAAAGAAAAGAGCCTGCTAAGGGTCCAATTATGAGAAAGTTCACAAACAGAAAAAAAAAGTTTAGGTTGGATATACTTTAGTCAAACAAGGGCAAAGAACTAGATAAGAACTTTGCCCCACAGGAGTCAAACCATATCTGACTTTAGGTAAGACTTTTGGGCTTCGGGATGATGCTGGCGTAGGGTAAAGGTGGGTTAAGACAGGAGCTGGAGGGATAGTACAGCAGTAGATCACTTGCCTTGCACATGCGGCCACCAGTATCTGATCCCTGATGTTCCATATGGTCCTCTGGGCACCACCAGAAGTGATTTATGAGAAGAATCAGGAATGACCCTTGAGCAATGTCAGGTGTGTCCCACTCACTCCCCAAAAAGTGGGTTAAAACATTTGGAGCTGTTGGGATTGAGTGACTGTATCTTGTATGTAAGAAGGGTATTCATTCTGGAAAGCAGATTGTGATGATCAAAGTTCATATCACTTGATCACTTGATCACTTGACATCCCGTTATTCATCAATTTGCTCGGCGGGTGCCAGTAACATTTCCATTGAACCCTATCACGTGCCAGTGTAGTCCAATGGCATCTGGTAGCTTCGGGAATACGAAGAGCCTCAAACTGTTCGTTCAGGGTCTTGGTGAAGATGTCTGACCATGTTGTAGGTGGGCAGCCACATGAACTTTTGACATCCTGTGGGATCCAGTCAGTAACGGCTCTAGTCCAGCGGTCGTCTCCAAATCACATTACATGAACAGCCCATCTGACTTTCGATGGCTTGGCAAAGGAGACAGCATCCCTGACTCTGGAACAGTGACGGAAGTCGGAGCTCCAGATTACTTCTCTCATTTGAGTGAAGCGTGACATTCCAAGCATAGATCTTTTGATTCCTCTTTGGGAGACCCAAATAGCATTCTCATCCTGCTTTCATAGGGCCCAGGTCTCTGAGGCATATGTTAATGCAGGGAGAACGGTGGAGTTGAAGATATGTGCTTCGGAGCCGGAGGTTCTTTGTCTTTTTTAGCTATTTCTTCGATGCTTTTGAAGGCATTCCATGCCAGTCTATTCCTCCTGTGCAGCTCAGGTTTTAGGTCATTCATCATGTTGACTTATGACCTAGGTACACATAACTGCTGCATTCAGAGATGTCTGTTCCATTGAGAGTGAATGGGCCTCTGGAACTAGTTCATTTTTCATGAACATAGTTTTCTTCAGATTCAGCTGTAGACCTATCTTTCCACATTCTCGGTCAAAGTCAGCCAGTATTTGTGACGCTTGGCTAATGTTTGGTGTTATTAGAATGATGTCATCAGCAAAGCGGAGGTGGTGTAGTTGCCGACCATCTATCTTCACTCCCATTCCTTCCCATTCTAATTGTCACATGATGTTCTTGAGGGTGGCGCTGAAGAGTTTCGGTGAAATGGTATCACCCTGCCAAACCCCTCTTTTGACATCAATGATCACTTCAATGTAGAATGGTGAGATCCTGGTGGTGAATCCGTAATACAGCTCACGAAGGATCTTGATGTATTGGGTTTGAACGCCCTGTTTGGCTTGGGCTTTTATGACTGCTTCAGTCTCCACAAAATCAAAGGCTTTCTTTAAATCAATGAATGTGAGACAGAGCGGCATCTTGTACTCTCTACAAACCTCAAGGAGCTTGGTTACCGAAAGTTCATATGCTCATTCAAAAATTTATATGTTGAACTCTTGAACTCTAGAATCTGAAAATAGTACTACATTTAGACACAAAATCTTGCATAGATAATTGTCAGAATTTGGCAATAAGACTGGACATCCATTCCAAAAAAACACAGGAAATCTGGATATAACTCATAGAGAAGAAAAGCACTGTGAAGAATAGAGCCATATACAACGGTATAGGACTAACATGGAATTTTCTCTCATGGTCCTTCTCTGAGGGAACCAAAACTTGCCAACACCTGGATTCTAAAATTATCACCTCTAGAAGGCTGAGGAAGAATTTGAACCAAAAAAAGTTTTAAATGGCTTACTTTCATCGTGACACTTCTAGAATACAAGAAGAATTTAATGTTTGTTGACAAATGAATTAATACCTAGTTAAGATTCAAGAAAGCAGGATACTGCCAAGTCATTATAAATCCTATATTAGAGATTTTCACCTAGAACAAAGACAAATCACTAGCCTTAAATAAGGCACATCCAGAGACAGAGCTTCTTTCTCCTATCTAGTACACACCTATGCCTTCTATTTTATTGAGCCTTTGGGTCTTGTGGCTTTCTTAATTAATTTGTCACTGAGATTCCCAATATCCTGCTCTGACTTTATGCTACTGTGTTTTCTAATTTTCTTTGCATTTTCTTAATTTGGTGACATGATTTCTCATTGAGTCATTTAGGTATTGTCACAGATATATTGAAATCACTGTCTTATGTTGTCCTTCTGACCACTTCAGTGTGGGGCCACAATTTATATTTCCTCTCTCCCTCTTTCCTCCCTTGACTATGCTTGGCAGTGCTTAGAAGCTAATCCTGACTCTGCTCAGAAGAGACTTCTGATAGTGCTCTGGGGGAGCCTCTGTGGTTCTGGGATCTAATAAGCTCCATGCAAGCACCTTACCTTGTACCTCCTATAATCTCTCTTTAGGGAGGTGGCAGGCACAATTTCTAATTCTTATTTGCATTCTTATGCCTGAAGGTTTTATTTGACCTCTGAACCTATTCTGCTTGATGGACAACAAAAAGGGAGGTGGAAAATAACATTCTGCTTCTCAAATGCTGCGGATTTGCAAACAAAAGATCCTAAGTACTTTTTTTATTTAAAAAATCTGAGGCTTAAATTTTCACCCTTGTTCCCAGTATTTCTTCACTGTAATTAAATTTACTCTGTCTTCCTTTTCTTAGGTTGTTATGGTTAACTGTGTTTCCTCAAAAAAAAAATAAGCCCTAACCTCCCAGTCTTTAATGTAATCACATTAAAATAAAGTATAGGAGCTCTAATGCAGTTTTACTTATTTAAAAAACTGTCTTTCAGCCATAAAGCCACATATGTAAAGAGGGTACATGAAATAAAGACACAGAGAAAGAATAAGTGAAGACAGAGGGTTAAGGGATATTTATATTCCAAAAACTACCATGACTAATAGAAGTTAAAAGATGGTATGGAACAGTTCTCTTCTCTAAAATCTTCAAAGTGAACATGGCCCTGAAAATACTTGTACAACTTGTGATCTCTAAAACTCTTCCATAACATATTTCTATTGCTTCAAGATAGCAAGTCTTTGGGACTTCTTTATAGCATGCTAAAGAAACTAGTAAAAATTGGGTTTGATCCCCGGCATCCCATATGGTCTCCCCGAGCACTGCCAGGAGTAATTCCTGAGTGCAGAGCCAGGAGAAACCCCTGAGCATTGCCGGGTGTGACACAAAAAAGAAAAAAAAACCTAGTAAAAATATACCTATCTTCTCACTTCAACATCTGGTTTATTTACTCCCTAAATAAAATATTTGTACTGAATTTTCATCATAGTCTGTTAAATAAGATGCATTTCCATGATTAGTAGCTTTAAAAAAAAGGAACATTATGCTGCTTCTAATCATTCCCCAAAACTAATACAATATTCTCTATACAATCACTGCTTAAAACTTATTTGAAAAGAAAGGGAGAAAACCTTAGTGTTAGTCAAAAGATGAATTAATACAGAAGGTGTGTGATGTAAAACATAGTCTCACACACACACAAACACACACATACACACTGGAATATTATTCAGCTATAAAGTAAGTCTGAAAATCCTGCCATATGACTCCATGGATGAAACTTAAAGATATTTTACTAACCAGAGGAAGACAGATGCAAATCAGAATAAATCAGAGAAAGACAGAAGCTCTATTCTCTAAATTTTATGTGAAATCTGAAAATTTCAGCTGATGATTTCAGAAAATCTATTGTTGATCAACATATGTGGGGGACTTAGGGATGGATAAATTAAGTAAAGATAGAAATAAAGATAAAAGAGAAAAAAGAAGGAAAAAGAACCAAAAGGAGGGACATAAGGTGGAATGAAAGATGGAGTCATGAAGAAAATAATAGGATCTAAGTATCTGTTCAGATACATTTTGGTAAATGATAAACACATCAAATAGGATATTTAACTAAGCTTGATTCAGGTTATGTCACATTCAGGTGTTGGTCTCCTGACACCTTACTCCCTTTTAATAAATTATTATCAATAAATAAGTGACTGAGTACACAATTTAAAAAAAAAACCTAGACATACCTGAAGTGTTTTATTAGAATTACCTCATTTTAAATCCCATTTTTGGTAGGTTACTCCTCCACTGCAGTTGTCCCTTGAAAGATGTAAAATACCAACATAAAAGATTTACTTTTATATGATGATGAAAGGTCAAGAATGCATTATTGCTACAGCTCTTGCTGACATAGCTGTGCTTTTGTGTTCTTGGGCTATATTCCTGGGGTGAAATTGTTGGGTTATAAGGAAACTCAATTGCTAGTTTTGGGTTTTTTTTTTGAGCAATGATTATGTTGACTTTCAAAAAGAGTGGATCAATATAAATAGATACCAGTGTTTTACTAAGTGTGGGAAATGGTAATGGCAGACTAAAACTCACCATCAAATATATACAGAGACTTAAGTGATAAACTCTAAATATCTGCAGAGCTAGCCACAATGTATAAAAGAAGAGGGGAGAGAGATGCAGAGACAGAGAGAGACAGAGAGAAAGAGAGGAAACGGGGATATCTGCTATTGAGGCAGCCTGGGGGTGGGTGGGAGGGGGTGAGATACATTGGTGGTGGAAATGGGGCACTGGTGGAGGGATGGGTGCTGGAATACTGTATTACCAAGAACTAATTATGAACACCTTTGTAATTGTATGTCTCTCGGTGGTATAATAAACATTTTTTAAAAAAAATGACCCTGACTTTTCTAGAATAAAAAAAAAAGTGGATCAGTGATCAGTTGGTATTCCCACCAACAGAGAATGGTGGGAATTCACTTTTCACATATCCTTACTTACATTCATTGTTTTTCTTTTTGATGAGTGCCAGTGTCTATGGTGTGAGGGGTACCACACTGTTGTTTTGCTTTGTATTTTCCTGATAATAAATGATATATGACATCTTTTCATATGCTTGTTGGCCATTTGTTTTTCATCTTTGAAGAAGTTTCTGTTATTTACTTCTCCCCATTTTTTTGATGGGATTGACCGTATCTTCCAGTAGAGTTTTACCAGTGCCTTAAATTTATCTTAAATATTAGCCCTTCATCAGATGAGTATGGGCAGATAATTTTTCCCAGTCTGTCGACTGTCTCTGTATTCTGGTCATAATTTCTGTTGAGGTACAAAAGATTTTTAGCTTAATGTAATATGATTTGTTTATCTTTGCTTCTAATTGCTTGGCCACTGGTGTTTTTCATCTTTAAAGATGACTCTAGCTTCAATTTCATAGAGAGTTCTGCCTATATTTTCCTCTATGTAACTTATGAATTGAATTCTGATATCCTGGTCTTAAATCCATTTTGATTTAACTTTAGTGTATGGTGTTAGAATAGGTCTGGATTTTTTTCTTGGCATGTGACTAACAAGTTTTCACAGCATCACTTGTTGAAGAGGCTTTCCTTGGTCCACTTCATTTTCCTCCCTCCTTTATCTAATATTAACTGGCCATACCTGAGGTTCTCTCTTTGGATTTTCTATTCTATACCACTGGTCTGAGGGTCTGTCCTTATACTTGTGCCACACTGTTTTAATTACTACTGCTTTGTAGTGCAGTTTGAAGATGTGCAAAGTGATAGTTTCCATCTTCTTTTTTTCCTAGGATTGCATTAGCTATTCAGAAGGTGGGGGTGGGGAAGCGGTTATTTCAAGAACATACTCATGTTTGACTTTAAAAAACAAGTAAAGATCCCCTCTAGGGGAAAAATGTTACTGTAAAACATTTATTTTTCTTGGGCCGGGTGATGCCCAGTGGGTAGGGCATTTGCCCATGCCGGTTTCGATCCCGGCTCCCATAGGTCCCCGAGCACCGCCAGGGTAATTCTGAGTGCAGAGCCGGAGAAACCCTGGCTTGCCGGGTGTGACCCAAGAAAAAAAAAAAAAATTATTTTTCTAAATCACTGGTAAAATATTTAAATTATTGAAATAAAAATATTTTCAGACTTTAGGCGTACAAGCTAACTAGTTTTTTTTGTGGTTAGGTTTACAGGAAATACATAAGAAGGTCAAGGAGCAAGGGTTATCATGTTTCATTCCAACACCATGTTATTGTACCCATCACTAAAAATGAGTAGAGAACGTTAGGATGAAGAAGGGAAATGTTCAGGACACAGACCAGGATAGACAAATGAAGCATAGGGAGAAGAAAATTAGAAGAATCTCATTATCTACAACCACAAAGTGAATACTTACTTACAGATAGATCCATCAATGGACATAAAAGAGGATGCTCACATCATTTACTTGCAACATATTGCAAATATAGAAATAAGATTTTGAGTTAGAAACATATAGAAATGATTAATCTATTGAACTGTGCAACATACAAGAATTAAAAAAACTGTTTTAGTATGTTGGAGTTTTTGCTTTGTATTTGGAGGCCAAATTCAACTATGCTCATCATTTACTTCTGACTCTGTGCTTAGTGATTGCATTTGGAAGAGCTTGGAGAACTATGTTTTAGTGCCAAGGACTAAAACAGGGTCAGCTCTGTGCATGGCAATGCCTATCTATACTGCTGTATGATTCCTTCAGGGTCCCTCCCCAATTCCTGATATTATAATACTTTGAAAGACACCTATGAGCCAAACTCTTCAGTAAAGCTTTATATTTAATGCTGCTGACCTAAAATTTAACACTATAGCTAAGTGCAATTTTTCTTAGAGTTTGGAAATGATGCTATTATAATATCAAGAAAATATAATTGATATTCATAATTTATTTTGAAATGCTATAGTATATAATATAAGAGAAAACCTACAGCATGGTAATTACTGGGGAAATGCTTATACAGAAGATCAAATATTTGATTATACCAAAGACTCTATAGTACCAAATAATCACATACCTCACCAAAATCAATATTTTAACTATACACATGTATCGTCTACATAATTAAATTGCAAATATAAATACCAATGTATCTCAGAGGATCACAGTTACATTAATGTTATTCAAACAAATAAGCGAAAAATTTCCCCTTCAACAAAAAATTGTCAAGTAAATAAAAGGAATTTCGCCAGGTCCATGTGGGATTTAAGCTGTTCCATTTTGAACTCTCCCTGATGGTTAAAATAAACCTTGATCACACACAATTTCAACATAAAGTAGTATACATTCAGAAATTTTAAAAGCCAAACCAAATAGAGTTATGAGTATGAAGGAGGCAAGGATCACAAATCTTGGATGCAGGGGAAAGTGGTGATTGATATATGACCTTTCAAGTGTATCTACAGACACAAGTTTAACACTCACTCACAAATATGGATAAGAAGGAATATAAGGGAGAAGAAAAGTAATCGGAAACTGATGTAGTAAAGCATAAGTTGTGATCTGTAACAACAACCAAAACATTGTTCCCAGTGTTAAACATCATCACATTGTCTAAGGAAAAAAAATAAAGAATAGGAGGCCTACATCATAGACAATTAATGGATTAAGCTGTAGAAGATTTGAAGGCAGGGTGTGGCACACTTCTGGGAAGTGTTTAGAAATTTAGTCTGTAAGCAAAGTGAAGGATGCATGCAATTATAAATATCTAAAAACAACAAACTCAAGAGCACCTCCAGCCAGAAGATACTATAAAAACAGGGGGATCGGAGAAAACTCAGTTAGAACTTAAATAATGTTGAAGTCAATCGAAAATATTCCAGAAAAATGCTATATCTAGATTTTGATAGAGCATTTCTAATTGAGGTGGTCATATAAATTAACTCAGATTCAGGTAGAATACTGAGACGAATCCCATTTCATTTTTACTGACAGAATTGAATGGGATCTCCAGTTTACATGATGTTAGAAAGAGCTCAATGAGTTAATAAGATGTTCATAGATACTGACAGACACTACCATATATTAAACCATCTTTCTTATAGCTTAATCTATAGCCTAATTTGGATTTACTGTCTACTAGTTAAATGTAGGTAAGTGTAACTTGCAGAAAATGTTCTAAAAATTCATGTGGTAGAGAAGGTGGTGGCCATATTGATAATACAGCAGGTAGAACAATTGTCTTGCAAGTGGCCCATTCTGGTTCAATCACCAGCAGTTTATTTGATCAATCTGGCCCCAATAGAAATGATTCCTGAGCAAAGAGTCAGTAAAAGCCCTGAGCAACTCAGGTGTGGCTCCTAAACAAAATAAATAAATAAACAAATTTAAAGCTCACAGAGTCGTTGGCCCTACTATATAAAATTATGAAATATATAGTTTATATTAAAAATGGAAGCATATCTAAGATGCAACAAATGATAGAACTTAACATGTAGAGATACTCATTGATATTCATAAAGTAAAATTAGAAATAAGGAGGATTTGGAGAGATATTACAGGGGATAAGGTGCTTGCCCTGCATCAGACATGGGGTCTATCCGTGGTACCCATATAGTGCACTGAAATCAACCATGAGTGATCCCTAAATGCAGATCCAGGAATAAGCCCTGAGCACTGTGGATATGGTATAAAAACCAAAAATATTAGAAACAATAAAATGACATGTCAGTATGGGCAGAAAATATGTTCAAAATATCTACAATTACTATTGATATATTAAAACATCTAATTAAATAAATATTTCTATTTAAATACTTTTAAATATCAGAAAAGGTTGTTTTTACACATTAGTTTGAATAATATTTTAAATACTATTATATAGAATAAAGAGGTCAGTTGGTATTATTTTATGATTTTCAGACTAAGGACCAATACTGATTCATGGGTTATTGGAAGCAAAATGATGTTCCCGCAGCTCTCTTCATGTCTTTCACGTTCGTACTAAGTTTTTTAAAAGCTGCGCTCACAGAATCAGAACACCTTTGGCAAGATAAAAATAAAGGAGTCTCAGAATAAATTCACAGTCCTGTTGCCAACAAGGCAGGAAAGAAGTGTTTGAGGGTGTGGGTTGGGGCTGGAAGGGGGAAGCAGAACCTAGAAAGGGAGACTGAAAAAGAAGGGTGGAATTGCCAAGTCTCTTTTCTCTGCTTGGATTTCTAGGAGGATAAACACATCTGATACTGCTCCTGCAAAGCATGGGTAGAACAAAATGAGTATAGTTTTAATGGAAATATTCCTAGAACTTGGCATGCAACATTTGCCCAGAGGTCTTCAAAAATCAAGATGAGTAAATTCCGTTACCAGGTTATCAAGATGTTTGTCACATTCCATGGGTCATCCATCTGTAGTAAGAGCTTCTTGTAAAATTTTGTGTAAATTAAAGAGATCAAGGTTTGTTCTGAATAAAGAACTCATGCAGAAGACCAAAGCTGCCTTTGCAATGCTGCTCTAAATCTATTCTAAATATTTCAAGGGTGGTAAAAGAGAACTCTCTAAACAGAAGGGAAGGTAACTCCTGGGATAAGGGTCAAATCAAGATAAAATGATACACATTTTTCCACTTCCCCCACCGGGCTCTCTCCACAAAGGCCTGAGGCCCCTCCCGGAACTGCTGCTGGGGCTCTCTGCTGGACACCAGGTATTCAGGAGTGGGACAAAATCTCTGCCTGACCTCCTTGCACTGGGGACAAGTTTTGCTCCTTAGCTTGTTCCCCACCAAGCCCCCAGAAGTCAGAAAACCTCACGCAACACAACCAGTCACTCTCAAGGTCCATACTCCACACCTGGACACAGCCCGATCCCAGGAGAGAAGCTGAATTCAAGCCAGGAATGCGGGACTCGGCGACTGCACCAACAAGGGTTTTTAGAGAGCCTGTGCTGGAGCCACCTCCCCCCCCACCTCAGGCTCACTACACAAAAGCCAGGAGGCCCCAACCAGAACTATTACTGAGACTCTAGGTCAGACACCAGGTATTCAGGGGCAGGACAGAATCTCTGCCTGCCCCCCTGCACTAGACTAATGGGCGATCTGGGTTGGGGACAAGTTTTGCTCCTTGGCTTGTTCCCCCCCAAGCTCCCAGAAGTCAGAAAACCTGGTGCAACACAACCACAGCCATCCTCAAGGTCCAGACTCCACAGTTGGACACAGCCTGATCCCAATAGTGTGTGACCACTTAGCGACCATGTGATATGTCAAAACCTCGTATACCACATACATGTGGGAGTCAGAGGCTAGGTAAGACAGAGAAGGGAACAATGTGCTGATAATTGTTGAGAATGATAATACCATCCAAGAACTGAGCATTGAATATAGCAAAAGATACACATGATAACCTCTAAATGTATGGGTTTTTTTTTTTTTTTTGCTTTTTTTGGGTCACACCCGGCAATGCTCAGGGGTTTCTCCTGGCTCTGCACTCAGGAATTACTCCTGGCAGTGCTTGGAGTAATTCCTGAGATGCCAGGATCGAACCCATGCTGGCACAGGCCAGCCACATGCAAGGCAAACGCCCTACCCGCTGGGCTATCGCTCTGGCCCCTCTAAATGTATGTTTTTGCAATCCACAATGTGTAAGAAAGGGATGTGAGGAGAGAGAGAGAGAGAGAGAGAGAGAGATCAGAGAGAAGAGATAGAGAGAGAAACTGAAAGAGAGAAAAGAGATAACAACCTGCCATGAAGACAGGCTAGGGGAAGGGCTAGGGGAGGAAAGTGGGGACACTGGTGGTGGGAAATGGGCACGGGTGGAGGGATGGGTGCTGGAACACTGTATAACCAAAACTTAAACAGGAACATCTTGTAATTGTATATCTCACAATGGTATAAGAAAATATTAAAAAAAAGAAATAATAATAACATTTTTTCTTATAAATGCTGCAAGATTGGGATTAGATTATTATAAAATATTAAGAAAGAACCACTGGTGTTCCACTACCTGAATATCCAACTTCAGATTGTTTCTAGAAACAAAGTGTGTGGGCAAGAGCTGTAGTCTGAGGGACCACCTCAGTAATTTTCTATACAGTGGACTCAAATGACACAATGGGCATTTGAGAATCTCTATTGACTTTTGTCTAACACCATGTTCATCGATCATATTTAGAGAAGTATCTCCAAAAACCAATATATAATGAATTGTTCAGTGTATGAATAGGAAAAGCTCAAACAGACGTTAAGACAAATATGAAATAAGTGTTTTCAGTGGCTGAGGTGATGGTGTGACTGGAATTGTCAGTAGAAAACCACTGTGTCTGGACACCCAGAAAGTGAATCCAAGAACAGAAACTGGCCAGACACCCCCACATCAGCCTAGAAAAAAGGAATGACCTTATCATTACTATTCTCTTATATGAGCTATAAGGATCAACATAATTGATGCTGGCTAAGTGAGCAGGCATCAGGAGGGGATGGAGGGTGGGTGGGAAATGTGGGTCTCCGGTAATGGTGGGGCACACTGGTGGTGGGATTGGTGCTGAATGATGAATCTTTCCAGAAACTGTATTGTGAAAAAGGTTTGTACTTTTAAATCATGGTGTTTAAAATAAATCATTAAAATAAAAAAAAGAAGACACTGCCTGAATTTGTGTATTAGAAAACTTCTTATCAAGTATATCTTTAAAAAAATTATAAAACAACAGAATGAGATAATCCAGGGGTTAAGACACCAATTGAATGCAGTCAACTGGCGTTTGATTCCTGGCATCACATATTGGTTATTGTCAGGAATAATCCCAGTAAACCCTGAGCACTGTTTGGTACGTTCACCAAAATACATGGTATATATATATATATATATATATATATATATATATATATATATATTGTTAATTGTATCTTCTTTTGCTTTAGTTTTCATAAAATTGATCATTAATTGATATCACTCACTATTTCCTTCTTAACCATATTTTATATATCCTATTTTTTTGATGCTTATGTTTTTTAAGCTTCAGTGCCACCCTCGAGAACATCATGTGACAATTAGAATGGGAAGGAATGGGAGTGAAGATAGATGGTCCACAACTACACCACCTCTGCTTCGCTGATGACATCGTTCTAATAACACCAAACATTAGCCAAGCGGCACAAATGCTGGCTGACTTCGACTGAGAATGTGGAAAGATAGGTCTACAGCTGAATCTAAAAAAAACTATGTTCCTGAAAAATGAGCTAGTTCCAGAGGTCCCATTCACTCTCAATGGAACAAACATCTCTGAATGCAGCAGTTATGTGTACCTAGGTCGTAAAGTCAACATGATGAACGACCTAAAACCTGAGCTGCACAGGAGGAAGAGAGTGGCATGGAATGCCTTCAAAGGCATCGAAGAAATAGCTAAAAGGACAAACAACCTCCGGCTCTGGGCACATATCTTTGACTCCACCGTTCTCCCTGCATAAACATACCCTCAGAGACCTGGGCCCTACGAAAGCAGGATGAGAATGCTATTCGGGTCTCCCAGAGAGGAATCGAAAGAGTTATGCTTGGAATATCACGCCTCACTCAAGTGAGAGAAGGAATTTGGAGTTCTGACCTCTGTCACTATTCCAGAATCAGGGATGCTGTCTCTTTTGCCAAGGTATCGAAAATCAGATGGACTGGACATGTAATGTGATTTGGAGACAACTGCTGGACTAGAGTCATTACCAACTTGATCCCATGGGATGTCAAAAGATCACATGGCCACCCACCTACAAGAAGGTCTGACTTCCTTGTCAAGACCCTGAAGGAACAGTTTGAGTCTCTTCATATTCCTGAATCAACCAGAGGCCATTGGGCTACATTGGCACATGATAGGGTCCAATGGAAATGTTACTGGTGCCCGCTCAAGCAAATCAATGAATAATGAGATTCATCCATTGTTGGTGGGAATGCCGGCTGGTACAGCCTTTCTGGAAAACAATATGGACATTCCTCCAAAGACTAGAAATTGAACTCCCATTTGACCCAGCCATACCACTCCTGGGAATCTACTCTGGGAAACCAAAGATACGCAGCAGAAACACCATCCCTACATTTATGTTCATAGCAGCATTATTCACAATAGCCAGAATCTGGAAGCAACCAGAGTGCCCGAAAATCGATGACTGGATAAAGAAGCTTTGGTACATCTACACAATGGAATACTATGCAGCTATTAGGAAAAATGAAGCTATAAAATTTGCCTATAAATGGATGGACATGGAGAAGATTATGTTGAGCGAAATTAGCCAGAAGGAGACAGACACAGAATGACTGCATTTATCTGCATAACATAAATATATATGTACATATTAAGATACCAATATCCAACGTCAAGTGAAACATATATCAGGAAGTCTTGTTAAAGGTGGAAATTATCACAAACGCGTGGGAGTCAGAGGCTAGGTAAGACAGAAAATGGAACAGGGTGCTAACAATTGTCGAGGGTACTAATGCCAACCTAGAACTGAGCATTAAATAGAGGCAAAAGATACATATGACAACCCTTTAATGTATGATCTGTAATCCATAGTCTGGAGGGAAGGAAAAGAGAAAGAGAGAGAAAAGGAAAGAAATAAAGAACCTGCCATGGAGAGATGGGCTGGGGGAGGGCGAGGGAACCAGGGACGTTGGTGGTGGGAGATGGGCACTGGTGGCGGATGGGTGCTGGAACACTGTATGACCAAAACCCAAATATGAACTTTTTAATTGTATATCTTTGTAGTTGTAAAAATAAAAAATTAAAAAAAGAAATACAATTAAAAAAAAGAATCAAGAATCAAGTGTTTGTTTAGCTTAACATGAATAAAGAGAAACTAAGGAAACCAAAAAAAAAAAACTCAACAATAAAGCCGTTATTTGTTAAAAAAAAAACTATTGAGAGGCTAGAGAGATAGCATAATAGGCAAAGCACTTGCCTTGCATGATGACAGGCCTGGGTTCAATCGTCAGCACCCCATGTGATTCCCCAAGAGCTGGGAATTATCCCTGAGCACAAGGACAGGAATAAACCCTAAGCACTGCTGAATGTAATCCCAAAACAAACCAAAAAAATGTTAAAATGAAATAAACTTTTATTTGAGGTAGATATATTCTTAGCTTCATGGATTCATTTCAACCATAAATCA
Organism: Cryptotis parvus; assembly: GCA_021461705.1. Lineage (NCBI taxonomy): Eukaryota > Metazoa > Chordata > Mammalia > Eulipotyphla > Soricidae > Cryptotis > Cryptotis parvus. Next base: position 5,494 of record JAJIBD010002095.1, on the reverse strand, counting down.
AGGTATGCTTTTAAAGATTCAGCTTTTCCAAATCCACTTTTACTTACTAAATCTGTAAGTTAACAGTATTAAACTTATTAGATAGTAGCATGGATTTTATTAGTATTATGATAATTTTTGTTATTATTAAATTCCATATTGCTACATTATTATAAAGACTAGTAATGGACGTTAAAATGTGTTTCATTGGTGAAGGAATTGGTGTTGAAGCACTGTATATCTGAAACTCAAACATGAATAACTTTGCAATTCACTGTTGCAAAATAAAAAAAATTCAGTAAGATAAAATGCAAAAAAAATACTAGTAATTAAATAAAAAATTAATATATATACTCAAAGACCTTCTTTCATTCCATAAATAATGAGCCTAATAATGGCAAGGTGACAAATAACAAAGTTCCTATTGTTGGCATATTGGATTAAGCTCCGTGACAAAAATTCATTAAGTCAAACATAAAAAGCACATTTTTACTGTAAAAGAGAAAATATCAGCAACTGTTTCATTATGCTTTATAGTGAAGAGGTTAATAATAATAAACTGTGCCTTTGAACAAGATAATTTACCCACCTTTTAGCTTATTCACCTTCATTTTTGGTGCTAAAAATTTCTCATATACATTTTTTGAGAACTGGATATAAAAACTTATAAGGAATACCCATTAGCCCCAGTATGGCAGAGATCTGTCAAATGTTAGCCGTCCTTATTTTAAAAAGCAGAAGAATGCATTTCTTTAATATTTTCAAAGTCTATATAAAGACTTTGTCAATTTCCCCTCTTTTCAAATGTCCCTAGAACATAAAATTTGGGAACTAAATGTAAGTACTCTTTGCAACACTTTCATGCATCACTGGATATAGAGAATATGGTAAACTTATGTCACACATATTAAACCCCAAATTTCCCTACTCAAAGAGTTTATACATCTAAATTTATTTCCTAGATTAGAGATGTTACTGACCCCCACTCAAGGAAGTCGATGAAAGGGAAGACAAATAACAAATGACAAGTTCAGAGCATTATTTTCCGATCCCTCTTCATAACCTTTTCTTTCCAACACCGACATTAGAGATAATTTGACTTGTAGAAGTAATTCTTTACAAAAAAAATAAGATACCTCACTTTTGAAGAGTAACTGCACATGAATTTAAGGACACAATTCTTGAATTCTCAGTGAAAGGCTCAGAACACTGGGTAGATGTCAAGACTGCTTCACTGAGTTTAATCTGCACACCTGCTCACCTCATCTCATTGTGCAGGTGATCCAACTATATGCCTGTATATTTACAAATTACAGAAACTGAATGAATTACAGGGCTAAGAAGGAATGAAATGGACAGATATCAAATCATAAGTCCAGGGTTTACTGTTCCTGTCTGCTTGTAGTTGACTTTCATTTCTTTTTTTTATGATTTTTATTTTTACAATTACAAAGATATACAATTAAAAAGTTCATATTTGGGTTTTGGTCATACAGTGCTCCAGCACCCATCCCGCCACCAGTGCCCATCTCCCACCACCAACGTCTCCCGGTTCCCTCCCCCTCCCCCAGCCCTCCTCCATGGCAGGTTCTTTATTTCTTTCCATTTCTCTCTTTCTCTTTTCCTTCCCCTCCAGACTATGGATTACAGAACATACATTAAAGTGTTGTCATGTGTATCTTTTTGCCTCTATTTAATGCTCAGTTCTAGGTTGGCATTAGTACCCTCGACAATTGTTAGCACACTGTTCTATTTCTTACCTGACCTGCCAGCACCAGGCAGGATGGAGACAATTTAAGGGTTCTAAGCTAACATACATCAGGACTTATGGAGACTGACAGTAGCTTCTCCCCTTTCAAGCCTATTAATTTCACCAGGAATCAAGCTTCTTCATTTCAAACATCTTAATCCATAGGAAAAAAAAAAAAAAAGTTCTATTCTATGTTTATTCAATAATAAAGCTTAAAGGTGAGAAAATAACATATGATATGGGAATAGCATTTTCAGTAGTATTCTACTATCAAATCCACTCCCAGCAGGCTTCTCTAGAGGTTTGTCATTCATGAACCACTGCCATGGTACAGGCTTGCTCTACTCCTTGTTGTCTCCTATTTTTTTCTCTATATATTACAGACACAGTCAAATAAATTCTACGCTAATTCTGGAGAACCAACTCTGAGACAACATTTTTATTTAAGACCCCAATTAATGAGAAAAATTCCATTTGCCATGAAAGGACAATATGTGTCAGTTTAGGTTTCACAGAATTGCTCCTGAGGCCTAACCAAGCAGAGCTGAGACACTGAGAGGAAAGGGATGCATTCCAGAGGAATTGGTTATTTATTTTTTATCTATCTATCTATCTATCTATCTATCTATCTATCTATCTATCTATCTATATCTATCTATCTATCTATCTATCTATCTATCTATCTATCTATCTATCTATCTATCTATCTATCTATCTATCTATCTATCTATCTATCTATCTATCTATCTATCTATCTATCTAGTTATTTGCTTTTTGGGTCACACCTGGCGATGCTCAGTGGTTACTCTTGGCTCTGCACTCAGGAATTACTCCTGGCGGTGCTCGGGGACCATATGGGATGCCAGAGATCGAACCCAGGCTGGCACAGGCCTGCAGCATTCAAGGCAAACCTCCTACCCGCTGGGCTATCACTCCGGCCCCGGAATTGGTTATTTTTAAATGCTTCATTAGGAAATTCTTTTCCTCTGAATCTACTAGAGAAGGACTAGCGACCTATACTATTAACCAAAATAACTCCTGCTACATAATATGGCAGAGATACCTTTAATAATTATTTTGTGCTTCATTGCCCACTTCTTCAACATGGAAACAACACTATTCCTAAGACTATGAATATATTTTCACAGTGTGGATGGATGATTAAAGATTTTAGGTGTCTTAACAAATATGCTATTTTAGCCACAGGGTGACAGACAAAAGCTTCTGGCCAAATTTCTCTGACCTTGAAAGAATCGTAGTATATATACAAGAGAATAATTCAGGTTGAATTCAATGCTAACATATAGAGAGATTATTTCTCTCATACTTGGGAGTTTCTCTGATCCAAACAATTTACAAATAAGTATTACAATTTCATTTTGTTACTGTAACAGTAATATTAATAAATATAGATCCTTTATCTATGAACTTTTCCCTTTCAACTAAGAATTTCTGTCATCTAACTATGAATTTTATCTTACCATAAAATATGTCTTAGCAATTTTCAGAAGTAAGGAAACTTAGTTTTTGTTGTTGTTGTTCATGTAGTAATTTGCTGTGCTTGCTTTATGGCTATACACAGTGGTGGTCAAGGGTTACTCCTGGCTCTGTACCCAGTAATCACTCCTGGTGGTGCACACGGGATCCTAAGGAATGCTAGGATTCTTCAAACTTGGGTCACTCACGCAAAAGGCAAGTGCCTTACCCAATGTATCATCTCTCCTAACCCCTGCTATGATTTTAAAAATATTTGTACCGATTGATATTTGGTGATTTATAGAACTGTTACTGATGTTTTCTCATGTACATAATTCCAACACAACACTCATCACAAGTGCCCCCGCATCCCTCCCAGAGGACTCTTGGCCCTTCCTTTCAACCCTCCATTTCCCATCAACTCAACTGTGTGCATCACTTCTCCACTGTTAGTCAATCTTATTTTTCTAAATGAATACTTCAAATTACAGGAATTGATACAATATCCAAGATATCCCATTTTTTGTTGCCTAACCTCTGTGGTTTCTAAAATTAAAATTGGTACCACTGATGACACAGTGGACACAGAAGGGTCGAGTGTGAACTGAACTCATTGATACACTTTTTCATTTTAAATCTTACTGCCAAACAGGCATCCAATCAAATATATGATGAGATGGCCAGAGGTGGGAATCTCTTTCTTTGACCCCTCTCTTACTCCTGAACAGACAGCAGTACAGCAGAGATCTCACCCACATACACATGGCCATAGCTGAAGAACAAGAAAAGCCAAGGCAATAGGGAGCTTCTGGGGTACAGTCCTAGAGAGGAACAGAGACAAGTTACAGAGCAGCAGACCAGCAATAAGACAAAGGTCACGGTTCCAATTGGAAATTTCAGATTAGGAAGGTATATACTCGATTTGAGTGTATGGTGAATATCAGGGTACCGGGCATTGAGGGATAGGATGACTAACACCATACAGGGGTAAAAGAAGAGGCCAAGACATTGGGTAGGAACCCGGACCCATTTACTTGAATTTTACAATAAACTCCAACTTCTTAAGCTTCAGGGTTTTGTATGCAAATCTTCTATAAATTTCTTAAGAACTTATGAACTCAGGAATAAATCCATTTTTTTTGCTAACAGTAATTTTAATCATTATGTCCTAAGGCTTTAAAACTAATTCCTAAAACAGGTAGTCAAAAATAAAATACTCTGGTGCCAGAGCAATAGTCCAACAGGTACAGTGTTTGCCTTGCACAAAGTCAACCTGGGTTTGATTCTTCAGCATCCCATATGGTCCCCCGAGCACCGCCAGGAGTAATTTCTGAGTGCAGAGCCAGGAGAAACCCCTGAGCACTGCTCGCTGTGGCCCCCAAAGCAAAGTAAATAAATAAATAAAATTCTCTGAAAATAAAAATAAACATAAATACTGTGGACAAAAATACGAAGAATAGGAACTCTAATAAACTATTGCGGGAAACTGAGACATGTAAATACTATGGGAAAATGGTATAGAATTATTTATAAACTGAAAACAGCCTGATCTAGCAATTCCGATTTGGGAGTCTTCACCCAAAATAATATGAATACACAAAGTAGGTAAATCTTTCTCTGTCTCTGTCTGTCTCTCTCTCTCTCTCTATATATATATATATATATACAATATATATATATTATACAAATACACATTCCATATTCACCCTAGCATTATTCACAATTGCAAATAACATGAGTATAACCTAAATGTACACCTATGAATGAATAAAGTGGAATAGTACATGCATATATGCTGAAGGGATTTTGCTAAGTTAAACATATATAACATAGATACCAAATTCACTTCTAAGTGGAAGATAAAAGATTAAAAGCAAATGAACAAACAAAGAAATAAACCAAATTTTAAATTCTATATTGGTGGCTACCAAATAGTAAGGGTGATGGAAGTGGAATGGGTAAGAGAATGTCAATCAAAAGGTGTTAGATGGAAACTGGGTCTACGAAGGCAGAGGGACGTATGGCATAAGAAAATATCTAGATCAGAAAATATTTAGATGAGCAGTTGCAAACTTGAGACACACAATATTGTAAACCAATATTACCTCAACTCACAAGAGGTATTACTGAGATTGCCCCTTTATGTTCTCTTCAAAGGCTGATAGAATTTCCAAGGACATGTAAAAAAAATGGAAATGTGATATCCTAAATTATGTCTTTGATGCTGGTGCCTGTGTACCACATCATCAGAGGTCTATTGTCAACTAATAAAGACATTAACCGTCAATG